>MCJB01016558.1:218669-265758 GCA_002018475.1 Nicotiana obtusifolia
CCTAACCCTCTTCGTACGACAATCAACATTTGCATAGCATGAGGCCAACCAGTCCATTCTCATTATCACATCGAAATCAACCATTTCTAACTCAAACAAATTTGCCGAGGTTTGACGACTATAAATCGTCAAAGTGCAACCTCTATATACCCTTGTAACAACCACAGAATCTCCTATTGGAGTAGATACAGCAAATGGTTTACTTATTAATTCGGGTTTGACGCCAAACTTATCAGCCACAAGAGGTGTAACATATGATAATGTAGATCCCGGATCAATCAACGTATATACATCATAAGAAAACACAGACAATATACCTGTAACAACATCCGGAGATGACTCGAGATCCTGCCGGCCTACTAGAGCATAGGTTCGATTTTGAGTACCACTCGAGCTCGGCACTCCACCTCTACCTCTACCACGACCTGTCGGCTGCTAAAAACCCCGTGCTGGAGGTCGAACTGATGAGGAAGAACCAGCCACAGATCCAGTCGGCTGAGCCATAATACCACCTCCTCTGCCAGGACAATCCCGCCTCATATGGCCAGGCTGTCCGCAAGAATAGCATACATTGGAACCTTGACGACAGAGTCCAATGTGGGCCTTGCAGCACTGATCACAACAAGGTGTTAGGGGTCTCGTCTGACTAGTATCCCTGTAATGTTGCGAGCCTGATGCCCGCAAACTTTAACCTGGACCCGAATAGGTAAATCGATCATATCGAGGTCTCTGAAACTGTGGAGGAGCACTAGCTACAGGTGGTGCCGAACTCCTCAAAAACTGGGGCCTGGCATTACCTCTGAAGTCACCAGAATACCCTGCAAATCTCGCCCTCTTATGCTGGCCTCTATCCTGCTCCCTGTCTGCTCTTTGCTGGCACTTACGATCCTCTAATGTCTGGGCATAAGCCTGAATACGGGAAATATCCATACCTTCTATCAAAGAGGCTGTCGTGCATTCATTTATCAGATGTGGTCCCAGTCCATTCACGAACAGGTGCACCCTATCGCTTATTTCGGCCACTATATGGGGAGCATACCTTGCTAAAGAGTCAAACTGCATAGTATACTCTCGCACACTCGTATTACCCTGCCAAAGGTTCAAGAACTTATCAGTTCTAGCTCGTCATATCTCAACTGGCAGGTAGTGACGAAGAAATGCCTCAGAAAATTCCTTCCACACAGGTGGGGGAGTATTCAGATCCCTGGATCTCTCCCAACTATCATACCAGAAAACTGCTAAATCCTGTAACCGATAAGAAGCCAACTCCACTGCCTCCGTATCACTAGCATGCATAACCCGCAGTGTACGATGAACCTGATCAATAAAAGTCTGCGGGTCCTCCTTGGGGTCTGACCTGGTGAACACTGGAGGATCTAGATTGATGAAATCCCGAACTCTCGCACTAACCGGTTTATCAGTAGCACCGGTATTCTGCCTCTGAGCCTGAGCAGCTACCAAGATGGTGAACAACTGTACCGCACTCCGCATATCCTGGTCTGTAGTACCAGATGGAGGAACTGGAGATGCCGGGTGCCTTCTTATATCCTCTGGAGGAGAAGGAGTAAATGAGGTCTGAGACGGCGTCTCGCTTTGAGGTTCGCTATGGCCTGCTCTGGCGGGAGGCACCTGACTGGTACCCTCTCCCGCAGCTGTATCAAGGTGTCTACTAATCACTTGCTTCCTAGTCGTTGGCATCGCTGAAAAGAACGTGGTTAATATTAGAAACGAATACATACGACTCAGCTCTGCGCACGATCTAGATTCAGGAAAAAGGTAACAACCCTAAATGTCATGTAGCCTCTTGATTATAAATGTGGCGCGCTACACATCCATAATTAAGACTCTACCAGACATGGCTCATAGATAACCCCTAGGACAGACCTGCTCTGATACCAAGTTTGTCACGACCCAAGCCGGAAGGTCGCGACTGGCACCCGGACCCTACTCGCCGAGTGCCGGCGTACCTTTCATATCACCTTCCTTGTTATCTATAAGGTCGATGATGCCCGTATGAATAGCAAACCATGATCATGATCAATTGAAATACCATACAATAACATGAACATACGTATATATAACATGGCCCTTAAGGCTGCGATGCAAAAACTGTATAACAAAATACATTTGCCGACAAGGCAATCCAACTATGCATAAACCCACCCCTTGTCTATGAGCCTCTACTAGAACATACATGGTGCAACCTGTGATGGAACAGGACCCCGACATACCCATAATGCCTATAACAAAATGCATACCGAGACTACGGCAAGTCCGAAGGATGGATCTCGCCAATATCCGCTGAACTGGACAACCTACTATGGTGGGGGAGCCTCGTCTATCTGTCTGTCCGGACCTGCAGCACGACATGTAGCGTCCACAAATAAAAAGACGTCAGTACGGATAAAGTACTGTGTATGTAAGACGGGAAAACATAACATAAGAACAATAACATGTATTGGGATAAGAAACATAAAATCTGTACCATCTGAATGCCTCTGAGGGCGACTAACCATGAGATGCCTGATGTGCACATGCATGTACATATATATATATATATGTATCCTTTTTAAAATCATCATATACATACGCCTCTGTGGGCCTTCATCATCATATATATACGCCTCTGTGGGATTCATCTTCATCATACCCAACTGATCAGTGGTTGCACAATAAGTGCCTGCTCGGCCGACTATAGCGCGGCGCGGTAAAGTAAAATAGCTGTCGTCCATAGCGCGACTAAGTAATGTAATATATATATATATATATATATATATATATATATATATATATATATATATATATCCTTTTTAAGATCATCATATACATACACCCCTGTGGGCCTTATCATCATCATATACATATGCCTCTGTGGGCCTCATCTTCATTATACCCAACTGATCAGTGGTTGCACAATAGGTGCCTGCCCGGCCGACTATAGCGCGGCGCGGTAAAGTAAAATAGCTGTCGTCGTATATATATATATATAGTTGCACAGTAGGTGCCTGCCCGGCCGACTATAGCGCGGCTCGGGAGAGTAAAATAGATAATGCATGCTGGACTAATTGGAATCATAGTTTCAACCTTTCGGACTGGCGCAAGGTCAAAGAAGTAACATCAACATCAATCCTCCCATAAGGGGGAAACAATATAAGTACTGCTACCTTCTAAGAGTAGAGTATCTTTGGGGCTCGTTCATTGCATTATGTATAATCTGAGTCGTGCAAAAGGAGAAAAAGGACAGTCTCACATACCTTGTATATACTTCCCAACCTCAAGCTATGAATATTCCACGACTCCTTAGTCTACAATAAGAGAAATGACACTACCGTTATCGTTTAAGCGTTGTAACTATTATGTATCGACTGTAACTTATTTTGCGATAAAACGGACAGCACCTCCCCTATATATATGACTTCCCACAAGTTAACACAATCACCAAGCAGCCCAAACAACATCAATAATAATCATATTAAGCCTCCCAAAATAGTCCACGCACAAGCCAATCACTTCATACATACAATGGCCACCATAGTCGTGTCAAACGACCCGGAATTGTTATGAAGAACTATCAGCCCACAACCCTAAATATATATGGTGTTTCTCCACACCCTTCTTCCTCCAAAACTCCACAAAACAGTAGTAAAATATGCAGTCCAACAGCAACACAAAATAGTCCACAAAACAGTCCGCTACAATTGAATAACTCGAACTCACGGCTTCCGATCACCGTCCCGTGAGTTCTTACATGTATAGAACGAATTACCAAGAATTAAAAGTAGAAAAAAATGTATTAAAGAGAGCAGTAAACTCACCTTACTTGTTGAATAATTCAGCCCTTGCCTTGGTTCTTCAAACTCTAGGTTTCACCCCCAATTAGAACTTGAAAGCGAGGAAAAATCGATTAGGGTTTGTGTGGGATTTTTGGGGAGGGGTTGCAGGGGTTCAATTTTGGTTTTGAAGGTCTGGAATAATAGTGAAATAACTGAGTTTAAAATCCCTTAAAGGTCCTCTCTTGGCCGACTTTGGGACTTTTAATTTTGTCCCCTAATTTTTGCAAGTAGGTGATGCACCTACTTGTCACCTACCAACCTGCGCAGGTCTGCGGAAATACAATTATCTCAATACTCCAAGATCGAGTTTACAAACGATTTGATGCGTTGGAAACTAGACTCATAGACCTTTAATTTGGTAGGTAGATCACCCCGTAATTCTTTGTAAATTGGGAGAAAAGCTCAGAAACATTTGACCTAACGTTTAAGTAAAATTGTGAGCCTAAGTTGCGACAACTTTTGTCGAATTTTGTTTCATAACTTGTTTGACTTCAAGACTTATGAAACGGATATTATATGATTCAAATAACTTAAAACATGACCTCTTGGTAATGTTAATCACCTCTCGATTTACCCGAAATTACGAGTTACAATATCCTTAACTCGTTTATCTTCTAATACTTGTTAACCACCCTTATACACCCTTGCATCATTTAAGACCAATAGGACTAAATTCTTATTATCTCAAAGGTAATCTCTTCTCGGGCCTATGTAGACTATCTTACGGCATTATCTAACGTGTACAAATATGGGTTATAACAGGAGTTTTTCCCACACAAGGTTAGAAAAGTCACTTACCTCAAACCAAGCTTAATCAGTCAATAAGAATGCATTTCCCTCGATTTTCCGACTCTAATTGGCTCGAATCTAGCCAAAATATTTACATACTATAAATATAATTATAAGAAACTAATTTAAATAATGAAACTATGAATCAGTTAAAAGTCACAAAATTCGAACACTCATTCAACCACAAGTCCACCCATAACAAAATTACTCAAATCCAACACCAAAATCTCAATCAAAACCCCAAAATTCGGTCTAAGAACTCAACACCTTTTCCCTCCAATTTCTCAACCCAATTCCTTAATTAAATGAAGAAATTAATGATATATTAGTGGAATATAATAAAAAATGATTCAAGAATCCTTACCCAAATGTTTCCTCTGAAAATCCCTCCAATTCTCGCCTAAATACGGGATCTCAAGGTCCCAACATGAAAATGGGAGAAAAATTCTCAATTTTGAAATTTAATCTGCTGCCCAGGTGTTTTCTTCTTTGCGGACATGGAATGTGCCTCGCGTTCGCGAAGCACAATAATTCTCAGCTGCCAGATTCCTTTATTCGAACACAAGATCCCCCACGCGAATGCGATGTATACTGAGCCCAGGCCTACGCGAATGCGACCTCTGATACGCGAACGTGATGAACAACTTCCTACACCTTCGCGAACGCGTGGCCATCTTTGCGAATGCGAAGAAAAAACCTCACCTGCCTCCCAAATACCCTTCGCGAACGCGAGACCTCTCTCACAAACGCGATGAAGGAAACCAGACACCAGCAAAATCGGCAGCTCCAACAATTCTTCAAAGTTCCAAAATGTGCTAAACATGGTCCGAATCACCCCCGAAGCCCCCGGACCTCAACCAATTATACCAAAAAGTCCTAAAACATCATACGAACTTAGTCGGGCCTTCAAATCACATCAAACGACACTAAAACCACGAATTGCGCATTGATTTAAGCCTAATGAACTTTTGAGCTTCTAAATTCCACATCCGACGCCGAAACCTATCAAAACAAGTCCGATTGACCTCAAATTTTTCACACAAGTCATACTTGACATTATGGACCTATTCAAACTTTCGGAATCGGAATTCGACCCTCCCGGTCAAAATTTCCAAAAATCACCCAAGTTTTCAACATTCGCCATTTGACGCCGAAATGACCTACGGACCTCCAAAGTCGACATCCGAACACGCTCCTAAGACCAAAATCACCATACAAAGCTATTGGAACCTTTAAAACTCCATTCCGAATTCGTCTTCACACAAATCAAACTACGGTCAATTCCTACAACTTAAACTTCCATTTAGGGACTATGTGTCCCATTTCACTCTGAAACCAATAACTAAACCTCTCGGCAAGTCACATAACCACATAATGAAATAGAGGGAGCAATAAATAGGGGTTCGAGGCTAATACTCTCAAAACGACCTGCCGGGACGTTACATTGTAAAGTCATGATTTTTTTTCAAAACTTTCCCACAGGTAAATTTTTCATTATCAAATGGCATGAGGAAAGTACATCTCTATGCCTACATGTCAATATGTATGAGAAGTCATGAATGATGTGATACTGTACAACATGAGGAAAATGCATCTCTATGCCTGCATGTCAAGTGCGCATGTCGAATGCGATACAACATAGTGAACAACTACATGCATACTCTCAGAGTATCAATCCACTCATTCCTCCCAGTCACTCAGTCCTCACAGAAACTCAGTTCTCACAATCACTCAATCCTTCCAATCGCTCGGCACTCGCGCTCTGCACTCGCACTCGCACTCAATAGGTACCTGCTCTCACTGTGGGTGTGCAGACTCTGGAGGGATCCTTCAGCCTAAGCGCTATAATAAGCCAATCATGGCATAAATCAATATAACATGTTGCGACGTGCATCTCGCTCATCACTCAAAACAGGCCCTCGGCCTCACTCAGTCATCAATTTCTCCAGTCTCTCAGGCCCACAATGTCATGAAAATCAGCCCAAAAATGATGATATGATGTATCAACAAATAGCAACAGAGACTGAGATATGATATTGTGACGACCCGATGTGTCATAGAAACACATATGATACTAATTGTTCAGAATTGGCTTGTTTTAAGAGCAAATCCCTCTTTGTAATTATGCAATTTTAATATTCCTGCGAGGTATGGGGGTATAAGAATCTAATAATTAAGAAATGAGTTCAAAAAGGTAAGTAATGCAGGATATGCAGTCGCATTTCAGACATGCGGACCGCATATCTTACACGGGTATCGCATACTGGGACAGATTTCTGGGCAAAGGTTCATGTCAAAAATGCTGTCCGAAATGCGGACTGCATTTCAAGAATGCGGACCACAAATTGCCCTTCTTGAATCGCAAAGTGGAACAGAGAACTGGACAAGTTTAATGTCAAAAATGCGGTGAGAAATGTGGACCGCATTTCTAAAATGCGGACCGCAAATCTCACAGTGAAATCACAGAGTGAGATAGAGTCTTGGGCCAAATGCTGCGTCAGAAATGCGGTCCAAATGCGGACCGCATGTTGAGTTTGCGACCAGAATGCGATCGCATTCTAGACACCTGAAATTTTATTTTGTCCCGAATTTTGACCCACTATAAATAGGAACTAGGAACCCTAACATGCAAAATCCCCCTTATTTCGTCAATTACCTCAGAAAAACTCACCAAAAAACCCTCAAACCCCAGCAAATCAACCTCCAAATCACCTTGAAAACAACCCCAAAATCCGTGAGAAACATATCCAAATTAAAGTCATCAACCTCCCATTTACCAGCTCAGCTTTCCCCATTTAAACCCACCAAGAACCAGCTGCAACTCGCCGGAAAATAGCCCCAGTTTAAGCTGAAAAACAACCGTAGAATCACTCCTTTCAAACCCCAACATCTATTACAAGAAACCCCACTCTCTAACACCAAAGACCCATCTCAAATTGTTGTAAAAACTGCCAAGAATTTGCAGTTGAGTTAAGGCACCCTACCAAGTTGTATCTTGTTAGCTCCAATTGAGTTCGCCTAAAGTTCGTGAGCGTTCCTAAGAGGTTGGACTTGAAGAATTGTTGGAAGTCTAGGAAGTTATTGCGAAGCAAGGTAAGTGTTTGTTCTAACCTTAGCTTGAGGGATTAGAAATCGTGTCTTGTTTGCTAAATTGCTCCTTGTTGAGAACAACGTATAGGCATGGTGACGAGTGTCTATACATTGGTGTCACGCATGACCGTGGGTCGTGTATGGATAATCGTTGTGTGACTATTGTTTTGAGAATACTATCCTTGATTTGGTATGATGTGTTGCATGTGAGAGCGGGTGGCACGCCTGCCACGAGATATTGTGAATTGAGGGCGGGTGGTACGCCTACCACAAGGTTGCTTCATTTTAGTTGTTCCTTTTTGTTATGGTTCTAGCCTTCTTTGTTCAGTATAAAGTCGATGGTTAACTAGACTAGTTGAGTGAGGAGTTCGTAGAGGGTTTAAAAGGGTCTAGGGTCACATTAGTAGAGTCGTGTCTAGATTTAATAAAATGATAATTGGGTTGGGAGGTTAATTGTAGAACTTCGACTGTTATTGAGTACTAACATTGATTGGGCTAAATAGGAGTCAAGCTTGGTTTGGTTATAGCTAAATTCCCCCTGGCTAGGATGATTGTTTATTGTTATTTGTTCCCTTGCTGGGAAGTTGTTATGTTGATTTGTTCCCTTGCCGGGATTTCTTGTGATTGTTGTGATGATGAAAGTGGGAGCGGGTGGCAGGCCTGCCATGAGGTATTATGAAAGTGGGAGCGGGTGGTACGCCTACCACAGTATATATTGTAAGTGGGAGTGGGTGGCACGCCTGCCACGGGATGTGATGTATGTGGGAGCGGGTGGCACGCCTGCTACAAGAGGTTACTGTAAGTGGGAACGGGTTGCGCGCCTGCAACAAGAGGTTACTGGAGGAAAAATGGTGGATTGTATTATATTTCATTGTGTTAAAGGCCGAATTGCAGTTTTCTTTCTTATTCATTGATGATTCGTTTTGTTTTATTTGTTTGCTATTCTGATGTATGTTTTCCTTTCCCCATTTAAATTGTTTATGTATTTTATCTTCTGCTATAGATACATATATGCTTAAAATTGCACAGGTTTATCTGGAGTCTGGTCNAAACATATCCAAATTAAAGTCATCAACCTCCCATTTACCAGCTCAGCTTTCCCCATTTAAACCCACCAAGAACCAGCTGCAACTCGCCGGAAAATAGCCCCAGTTTAAGCTGAAAAACAACCGTAGAATCACTCCTTTCAAACCCCAACATCTATTACAAGAAACCCCACTCTCTAACACCAAAGACCCATCTCAAATTGTTGTAAAAACTGCCAAGAATTTGCAGTTGAGTTAAGGCACCCTACCAAGTTGTATCTTGTTAGCTCCAATTGAGTTCGCCTAAAGTTCGTGAGCGTTCCTAAGAGGTTGGACTTGAAGAATTGTTGGAAGTCTAGGAAGTTATTGCGAAGCAAGGTAAGTGTTTGTTCTAACCTTAGCTTGAGGGATTAGAAATCGTGTCTTGTTTGCTAAATTGCTCCTTGTTGAGAACAACGTATAGGCATGGTGACGAGTGTCTATACATTGGTGTCACGCATGACCGTGGGTCGTGTATGGATAATCGTTGTGTGACTATTGTTTTGAGAATACTATCCTTGATTTGGTATGATGTGTTGCATGTGAGAGCGGGTGGCACGCCTGCCACGAGATATTGTGAATTGAGGGCGGGTGGTACGCCTACCACAAGGTTGCTTCATTTTAGTTGTTCCTTTTTGTTATGGTTCTAGCCTTCTTTGTTCAGTATAAAGTCGATGGTTAACTAGACTAGTTGAGTGAGGAGTTCGTGGGAGTCTAAAGGGTCCAATGTCAAAATTGTGAGTAGCGTCTAAGGAGTTCGTAGAGGTTTAAAAGGGTCTAGGGTCACATTAGTAGAGTCGTGTCTAGATTTAATAAAATGATAATTGGGTTGGGAGGTTAATTGTAGAACTTCGACTGTTATTGAGTACTAACATTGATTGGGCTAAATAGGAGTCAAGCTTGGTTTGGTTATAGCTAAATTCCCCCTGGCTAGGATGATTGTTTATTGTTATTTGTTCCCTTGCTGGGAAGTTGTTATGTTGATTTGTTCCCTTGCCGGGATTTCTTGTGATTGTTGTGATGATGAAAGTGGGAGCGGGTGGCAGGCCTGCCATGAGGTATTATGAAAGTGGGAGCGGGTGGTACGCCTACCACAGTATATATATTGTAAGTGGGAGCGGGTGGCACGCCTGCCACGAGATATTATGAAAGTGGGAGCGGGTGGTACGCCTACCACAGTATATATTGTAAGTGGGAGTGGGTGGCACGCCTGCCACGGGATGTGATGTATGTGGGAGCGGGTGGCACGCCTGCCACAAGAGGTTACTGTAAGTGGGAACGGGTTGCGCGCCTGCAACAAGAGGTTACTGGAGGAAAAATGGTGGATTGTATTATATTTCATTGTGTTAAAGGCCGAATTGCAGTTTTCTTTCTTATTCATTGATGATTCGTTTTGTTTTATTTGTTTGCTATTCTGATGTATGTTTTCCTTTCCCCATTTAAATTGTTTATGTATTTTATCTTCTGCTATAGATACATATATGCTTAAAATTGCACAGGTTTATCTGGAGTCTGGTCTTAGCCTCGTCACTACCTTGCCGGGGTTAGGCCAGGCACATACCAGCACATGGGGTCGGTTGTGCTGATACTACACTCTGCACTCTTTTGTGCAGATCTCAGTGCCGCAGGCTACGAACAGTAGGAAATTTCCAGCCTTTGATTTTCAGGCGACCCAAGGTAGTTTTGCAGACGTCCGCGGATCTTGGAGTTCCCTGTCCATTTCTTGTATTTGTTTCTTCTATGTAGCCCAGAAACAACATTTTGTTATATTCTTCAGACCCTGTTTGTAGTACTCTTAAATAGTCCGTGAAACTGTGACACCAGATCTTGGGTAGACCGTTGTGGATAGTTTATCGACGATAGTTGTGTAAAGTATTAACTTTGTGTTTAATTCGCTTGTTGAATTACTGCTTTTCAGTTGATGCATTTGTGATGTAATGAATTCGTAAATAGAAATGTGGTAATTAGTCTGATTGACTGGCTTGCGTAGCTTTCACTAGTAAGCGCCATCACGACGCCCGAGGATAGGAAATCCGGGTCGTGACAGGTTGGTATCAAAGCCCTAGGTTTACATAGGCCTCACAGTTCACAGACAAACTCGGTAGAGTATGAGGGATCGGTACGGAGACGCCTGTATTTATCCCTAGAGGCTACAGAGTTAGGAAAAAATTTCACATTTGTTCATTCTTGTCGTGCGGTTTGCTTCTCAAATGCTAATTGGATTCCTACTCTGTTCTTCCGCAGATGGCGAGAACATGCGCTTCCTCATCTACCATTCCGCAGCCCGAACCCCCCGCAACGGCTCCCACGCGGGGCAGAGGGCGAGGCCGAGGTCGTGCTAAGGGTCGAGGCAGGGGCAGGACTCAGCCTCCTGCATCAGCACCAGCGGCGGAACATCAGATTGATCTTGACGAGGAGGTTCTGACCCTAACAGCTCTAGTGGGCCCAGCTCAGGTCCTTGAGGGGTTTATCGCCACCCCAGTTCTTCAGGACGCTTTGGTCCGGTTGGTGGGCCTCATGGAGAATGTCACCCGAGCGGGCTTACTTCCGGCAGCACCAGCCACTCCATGGGCTGGAGAAGGGGTTCAGATTACTGCTACTCGTACTCCGGAACAAGTAGCTCCCCAGGCTCAGGTTCCAGCGGTTCAGCCAGCTGTGACAGTCCAGCCGAGAGCAGTAGCTCAAGACAGCAATGGGGCGCCATGTCCGCCGATGCTTTGTGGAGACTGATAGGTTCACCAAGCTCTTCACCACTAGCTTCAGCGGTGCTTCTTCGGATGATCCCCAGGACTTCCTATACAGCTGCCACGAGGTCCTCAGGTATATGGGCATTGTTGAGACCAACGGGGTAGACTTCGCGACATTTCGCCTGTCTGGATCCGCCAGGACTTGGTGTAGGGATTATTTCTTGACTAGGCCAGCTGGTTCGCCATCTTTGACTTGGGAGCAGTTTATAGAGCTGTTTCTGGAGAAGTTTCTCCTCGTCACTCAGAGAGAGGCTTATTGGAGGCAGTTTGAGCGCCTTCAACAGGGATCCATGATAGTTACCCAGTATGAGTCCAGGTTCATCGACTTGGCTCGACATGCTCTCATCATACTTCCTACAGAGAGGGAGAGGGTGAGGAGATTTATTGACGGTCTCATTCAGCCGATTCGCCTTCAGATGGCTAGGGAGATTGGTAGTGAGATTACCTTCCAGGAGGCGGTTAATGTGGCCCGCAGAGTCGAGATGGTTATGTCGCATGGAGGTGGTCATGGGTCGGATAAGAGGCCCCGTCATTCAGGCAGATTCATTGGTACTTCATCTGGAAGTAGGGATTCATATGGTAGAGGCCATCCTCCTAGGCCCTTTCAGTCAGCTCTCCAGGTTTCTCATAGTGTGACAGGTAACCGCGGTTCTCAGATGCAGTATTCCGACCAGCAGTCTGTCAGTGCACAACCGTTACAGAGTTTCCAGAGTCGGCAGCCTAAGGCTTGTTACATGTGTGGCGACACAAGGCACATTGCTAGGTATTGCCGTCGTGCTTTTAGCAACTCTCCACACCAGGATTCCCATGTTATGACACGGGCACCAGATGTTCCGCAGCCCGCCCAGCTAGTCAGAGGTGGGGGTAGAGGTGCTAGAGGTAGAGATAGAGGTGCTGGAGGTGGAGCTCAGGTCGGCAGAGGTGGGGGCCAGCCAGCAGCAGGCCGTCCTAGAGATGTGGCTCAGGGTGGTGGGGCTCAGCCCCGATGTTATGCTTTTCCAGCCGGCCCGAGGCAGAGGCTTCAGATGCAGTGATTACAGGTACGGTTCTGGTCTGTGATAATGATGCTTCGGTATTATTTGATCCAGGGTCTACCTACTCGTATGTCTCCTCTTATTTTGCGCCGTATCTGGCCATGCTTAGTGACTCATTGAGTGTTCCTGTTTATGTGTCTACCCCGGTGAGTGATTCCATTGTGGTAGATCGAGTCCATCATTCCTGTGTTGTAGTGATTAGGGGTCTTGAGACCCGTGTGGACTTATTGCTTTTAGACATGGTTGATTTTGACGTCATATTGGGGATGGACTGGTTATCACCTTACCACGCCATCCTGGACTGCATTCCAAGACTGTGACCTTAGCTTTACCGGGTATGCCCCGCTCAGAGTGGAAAGGGACCCCTGGCCATTCCACTCGTAGCATTATCTCTTATATGAAGGCTCGGCGCATGGTTGAGAAGGGGTGTTTGGCTTATCTGGCTCACGTTCGTGATTCCAGTGCTGAGGTCCTCTCTATTGAATCTGTGCCCTTGGTTCGTGAGTTTCCCGAGGTTTTCCCATCCAACCTACCGGGGATGCCACCCGACAGGGATATTGACTTTTGCATTGATGTGGCTCCGGGCACTCAACCCATTTCTATTCCGCCGTATCGCATGGCCCCGCCAGAGTTAAAAGAATTGAAAGAGCAGTTGCAGGACTTGCTCGAGAAGGGTTTTATTAGACCTAGTGTTTCACCTTGGGGTGCGCCGGTGTTGTTTGTTAAAAAGAAGGACGGGTCAATGAGAATGTGCATCGATTACCGACAATTGAACAAGGTTACAATCAAGAATAAGTATTCATTGCCAAGGATCGATTTGAGGTCTGGCTACCATCAGTTGAAGACTAGGGCGTCCGATGTCCCTAAGACAGCTTTCCGTACTCGGTACAGGCATTATGAATTCTTGGTTATGTCATTTGGGTTGACTAATGCCCCAGCAGCTTTTATGGACTTGATGAACCGAGTGTTCAGACCTTACCTAGAATCGTTCGTGATAGTTTTCATCGACGACATCCTGGTATATTCTCGTAGCCAGGAGGAGCACGCGCAACATCTCAGAGTGGTTCTTCAGACTTTGAGGGATAATCGGTTGTATGCTAAGTTTTCAAAAGGGTGAATTCTGGTTGAGTTCGGTTACATTTCTGGGTCATATTGTATCGGCAGAGGACATTCAGGTTGACCTGAAGAAGATTGAGGCAGTCAAGAACTGGCCTAGGCCGGTGTCATTACAGAGATCCGAAGTTTCTTGGGATTGGCAGGATACTATCATCGGTTTGTGGAGGGTTTTTCATCTATTGCAGCCCCGATGACCAAGTTGACCCAGAAAGGTGCCCAGTTCAGGTGGTCGGATGAGTGTGAGGCGAGCTTTCAGAAGCTCAAGACAGCTCTAACCACGGCACCAGTGTTAGTCTTGCCCACAGGCTCAGGGCCTTACACAGTTTATTGTGATCCCTCTCGTATTGGGCTTGGTGCAGTGTTAATGTAAGAGGGCAAGGTCATTGCCTATGCTTCGAGGCAGTTGGAAGTTCATGAGAAAAACTATCCGGTGCATGATTTAGAATTGGCGGCCATAATTCACGCCTTGAAGATTTGGAGGCACTACTTATATGGCGTGCCGTGTGAGGTGTTCACGGATCATAAGAGCCTTCAGTACCTGTTCAAGCAAAAGGAGTTAAATTTGAGGCAGAGGAGGTGGTTGGAGATGTTAAAGTCAGCCAGTATGGGCAGTCTTGCCTATATTCCGGTCGGTGAAAGACCACTTGCTTTGGACATTCAGACTTTGGCCAATCGATTTGTGAGATTGGACATTTCTGAGCCTAATCGGGTATTAGCTTAAACGGTCGCTCATTCTTCATTGTTGGAACGAATACGTGATCGACAGTTTGATGATCCTAATTTGTGTGTTCTTAGGGACACGGTGCAGCGAGGGGGTGCCAAGCAAGTCACCTTAGGCAATGACGGAATTTTGAGATTATAGGGTCGAGTTTGTGTGCCTAATGTAGAGGGACTTCGGGAGTTAATTTTGAAAGAGGCCCATATCTCCAGCTATTCTATTCATTCGGGCTTCGCAAATATGTATCGGGATTTGCGATAACATTATTGGTGGCGTAGAATGAAGAAGGATATAGTTGCGTACGTGGCTCGGTGTTTGAATTGCCAGCAGGTCAAGTGCGAGCATTAGCGACCTGGTGGACTGTTCCAGAGAATTGAACTCCCCGAGTGGAAGTGGGAACGGATCACTATGGATTTCGTTGTTGGGCTTCCGCAGACCCGGAGGAAGTTCGACGCAATTTGGGTCATTGTTGACAGGCCGACCAAGTCAGCACATTTCATCCCTGTGGTAGTGTCCTATTCATCTGAGAGGTTAGCCGAGATTTATATTCGGGAGATTGTTTGCCTTCATGGTGTGCCAGTATCTATTATTTCGGACTGGGGTACGCAGTTTACTTCACGTTTCTGGAGGGCAGTCCAACGGGAGTTGGCACCCAGGTTGAGTTAAGCACAACGTTTCATCCTCAGACGGACGGACAGTCCGAGCGGACTATTCAGATATTGAAGGATATGCTCCGAGCTTGTGTTATTGACTTTGGAGGGTCGTGGGACCAGTTTTTTCCATTAGCAGAGTTCGCCTACAATAACAGCTACCAGTCGAGCATTCAGATGGCTCCTTATGAAGCATTATATGGTAGGCGATGTCGAACTCCGATTGGGTGGTTTGAGCTGGGAGAGGCTCGGTTGTTAGGCACAGATCTGGTTCCAGGAGGCCTTGAACAAGGTCAAAATCACTCAGGAAAGGCTTCGTATAGCTCAGTCCAGGCAAAAGGGCTATGCAGATCGTAAGGCACGAGATATGTCCTTTATGGTTGGTGAGTGGGTATTACTCCGGGTGTCGCCTATGAAAGGCGTGATGAGATTTGGGAAGAGGGGCAAGCTTAGCCCTAGGTTCATTGGTCCGTTCAAAATTCTTGATCGAGTGGGGGAGGTGGCTTATAGGCTTGCATTGCCGCCAAGCTTATCAGCCGTGCACCCAGTTTTTCATGTGTCCATGCTCCGGAAATATCACGGTGATCCAACTCATGTGCTAGATATCAGCACCGTTCAGCTGGACAAGGACTTGTCTTATGAGGAGGAACCGGTAGCCATTCTAGACCGGAAAGTCCGTCAGCTGAGATCGAAGAGTTTTCCTTCCGTTCGTGTTCAGTGGAGAGGTTAGCCTCCTGAGGGATCGACCTGGGAGTCTGAATCCGATATGCGGAGCCGTTATTTTCCCCGACTCAGGTACTTCTTTATCCTGTCTGTTCGAGGACGAATGATTATCTTAGAGGGGGAGAATGTGACGACCCGATGTGTCGTAGAAACACATATGATACTAATTGTTCAGAATTGGCTTGTTTTAAGAGCAAATCCCTCTTTGTAATTATGCAATTTTAACATTCCTACGAGGTGTGGGGGTATAAGAATCTAATAATTAAGAAAGGAGTTCAAAAAGGCAAGTAATGCAGGATATGCGGTCGCATTTCAGACATGCGGACTGCATATCTTACACGGGCATCGCATACTGGGACAGATTTCTGGGCAAAGGTTCATGTCAGAAATGCAGTCCGAAATGCAGACCGCAAATTTGCCTGCCTGTATCGTAGAGTGGAATAGAGAACTGGACAAGTTTTATGTCGAAAATGCTGTGAGAAATGCGGACCGCAAATCTCACAGTGAAATCGCAGAGTGCGACAGAGTCTTGGGCAAAATGCTGTGTCAGAAATGCGGTCCAAATGCGGACCGCATGTTGAGTTTGAGACCAGAATGCGATCGCATTCTGGACACCTGAAATTTTATTTTGTCCCGAATTTTGACCCACTATAAATAGGAACTAGGAACCCTAACATGCAAAACCCCCCTTATTTCGTCAATTACCTCAGAAAAACTCACCAAAACACCCTCAAACCCCCGCAAATCAACCTCCAAATCACCTTGAAAACAACCCCAAAATCCGTGAGAACCATATCCAAATTATAGTCATCAACCACCCATTTACCAGCCCAGCTTTCCCCATTTAAACCCACCAAGAACCAGCTGCAACTCAAAATAGCCCAGTTAAGCTGAAAAACAACCATAGAATCACTCCCTTCAAACCCCAACATCTATTACAAGAAACCCCACTCTCTAACACCAAAGACCCAGCTCAAATTGTTGCAAATTGTGCCAAGAATTTGCAGTTGAGTTAAGGCACCCTACCAAGTTGTAGCTTGTTAGCTCCAATTGAGTTCGTCTAAAGTTCGTGATCATTCCTAAGATACTATCCTTGATTTGGTATGATGTGTTGCATGTGGGAGCGGGTGGCACGCCTACCACGTGATATTGTGAATTGAGGGCGGGTGGTACGCCTACCACAAGGTTGATTCATTTTAGTTGTTCCTTTTGGTTATGGTTCTAGCCTTCTTTCTTCGGTATAAAGTCGATGGTTAACTAGACTAGTTGAGTGAGGAGTTCGTGGGAGTCTAAAGGGTCCAGTGTCAAAATTTTGGGTGGCGTCTAAGGAGTTCGTAGAGGTTTAAAAGGTCCAGGGTCACATTAGTAGAGTCGTGTCTAGAGTTAATAAAATGATAATTGGGTTGAGAGGTTAATTGTAGAACTTCGACTGTAATTGAGTACTAACATTGATTGGGCTAAATAGGAGTCAAGCTTGGTTTGGTTATATCTAAATTCCCCCTGGCTAGGATGATTGTTTGCTGTTATTTGTTCCCTTGCTGGGAAGTTGTTATGTTGATTTGTTCCCTTGCCGGGATTTCTTGTGATTGTTGTGATGATGAAAGTGGGAGCGGGTGGCATGCTTGCCATGAGGTATTATGAAAGTGGGAGCGGGTGGTACACCTACCACAGTATATATATTGTAAGTGGGAGCGGGTGGCACGCCTGCCACAAGAGGTTACTGTAAGTGGGAACAGGTTGCACGCCTGCAACAAGAGGTTACTGGAGGAAAAAAGGTGGATTGTATTATATTTCATTGTGTTAAAGGCTGAATTGTAGCTTTCTTTCTTATTCATTGATGATTCGTTTCGTTTTTTTTGTCTGCTATTCCGATATATGTTTTCCTTTCCCCGTTTAAATTGTTTATTTATTTTGTCTTCTGCTGTAGATACATATATGCTTAAAATTGCACAGGTTTATCTGGAGTCTGGTCTTAGCCTTGTCACTACCTCGCCGGGGTTAGGCCAGGCACTTACCAGCACATGGGGTCGGTTGTGCTGATACTACACTCTGCACTCTTTTGTGCAGATCTCAGTGCCGCAGGCTACGAACAGTAGGAAGTTTCCAGCCTCTGATTTTCAAGCGACCCAAGGTAGTTCTGCAGACGTCCACGAATCTTGGAGTTCCCTGTCCATTTCTTCTATCTGTTTCTTCTATGTAGCCCAGAAACAACATTTTGTTATATTCTTCAGACCCTGTTTGTAGTACTCTTAAATAGTCCGTGAAACTGTGACACCAGATCTTGGGTAGATCGTTGTGGATAGTTTATCGGGGATAGTTGTGTAAAGTATTAACTTTGTGTTTATTTCGCTTGTTGAATTACTGCTTTTCAGTTGATGCATTTGTGATGTAATGAATTCGTAAATAGAAATGTGGTAATTAGTCCGATTGACTTGCTTGCCTAGCTTTCACTGGTAGGCGCCATCACGACGCCCAAGGATGGAAAATCCGGGTCGTGACAGATATGCAAATGAATGAGTATGACTGAGTATGTAACTGCAATTTAAGCAAATAACTCCATAGCAGATATGACCTCAGTGGGTCCCAACAGAATCAACATATAACCTAAACATGGTTTCTAATATGGATCATAGTACAATTACTCTAACTCGTAGATATCTTATGGATAGAAACAAGATTACGTAACTACACAGTACCACAGAAATAATCGATTCATAATTCACACGGTGCACGCCCACACGCCCGTCACCTAGCATGTGTGTCACCTCAACACCTAAACACATATCACGTATATTCTGGGGTTCATACCCTCAGCACTAAGTTTAGAAATGTTATTTACCTCGAACAAGCTAAATCCAATACCGAGCAAGCCAAACGATGCTCCAAAAATGCCATCTCGTATGTACTGGCCTCCAAACGACTCGAAACTAGCCCAAAGTAACTCAAATACATCACATAATTCCAAAGTAAACAAATCCAATCGATAAAGGTCGAATCTTTAATCAAAGGCCCAAAATCAACCCAAAAGTCCAATTCGGGCCCGCGCCTCGAAACTCGATGAAACTTATAAAATCCGACAACCCATTCAATTACAAGTCCAAACATACTAGTTTCACCCAAATCCGACTCCGAATCGATGTTCAAAACTCAAAAACTCACTCTATGAAACTTTAGGCTAAAACTCCGAATTTCTCTTTAAAATTCATAATCTAATTACCAAAAACGAAGATAGAATCACGAAATATAATCAAAATTGAGTATAAAAAACTTACCCCAATCGTTGTGATGAAATTTTCCTCCAAAATTGCTTCACCCCGAGCCCTAAATCTCAAAATATGATAAAAGAACCCAAAACCTCGATTTTATAGCTTCTGCCCAGAAATTTCGCATATGCGGTCATAATGTCGCATCTGCGAGCCCCGTTTCTGCGGTAAAATTCTTCGCTCTACGAAAGTAGCTTGGCCCAACACCCCTTGCATATGCAGTAGCAAGACTCCACTTCTGCGAACACCTTTGCGCCTGCGCTCCCATTTGTCGCACCTGCGCACTCGTATCTACGCCAAATTCATCGCTTCTACGATCTTCCTCACCCAACCGTTTCTTGCTTCTACGATGGACAACCCGTATTTTCGAAGTCGCTTCTACTACCAAGACTCCGCAGATGCAGCACACCAGTACCAGCAAATCTTCAACAATGCAACAAGATGAAAAATGATTCGAACCGCGTCCGAAACTCACACGATCCCCTCGGTACCCCGTTCAAATATACCAAAAAGTTCCATGAAATAAAACGGACCTACTCGAGGCCTCAAATTACTCATAAAAATATCGAAACGACGAATCGCACCTCAAATAAAACTTAAATGAGCTTTTAACTTTCAACTTCCAAACTCGCGTCGAAACATAACAAATCAACTCGGAATGAACTCAAATTTTGCACACAAGTCCCAAAGACATAATGAGGCTACTACAATTCCCGAAACCACAATCCAAATTTGATATCCACAAAGTCAACTTCCGGTCAAACTTTTGAACTTTCCAAACCTTTAAATTTTCAACTTTCGCCAATTAGTGCCGAATCCTTCTAGGAACATCCAAATGCAAATACCGGCATATGTCCGGGTCGAAAATCACCATCCGGACCTAACTGAACCATCAAAACTCCGTTCTGGGGTCATCTTTACAAAAGTCAAACTTGGTCAACTCTCCCAACTTAAAGCTTCAACGATGAAATTCATTCTTCCAAATCGATTCTGAATAACCTGAAAACTAAAACCGATGATTCACATAAGTCATAATATATCAAACAGAGCTACTCATGCCCTCAAACTACCAAGCGAAGTGCAAAATCTCAAAATGATCAGTTGGGTCATTACGAAAATTGATTATAACGGATCTGCACCGAACAGTTCCGAAATAAGACGTTCAGATATACCAAGTGATTTTAATTTTCAAAATTTAGTTCTAACCTTACAGAAACAAATCAAGGAACAGAAAGAGCGCATAGGACACCTCTGAAAAATCCCAACTATCCCACGAAAATGATATGCACAACTTGTAATGACTTGACCGGTTGTTTTGAGCTCTAGCACGTCGTTCTTCGGTTTAAGGCCTTGAGTAGCTTCACTTCATGTATTATGAATTGCACGTGTAGTCGAATTCGAATTTTGGGAAGTTCGGGGTTGATTTGGAAGGATAATTCTCAATTCAGAAGCTTTACATTGTAAGAGTTAACCAATGTTTGACTTTTGAGTAAACGACCTCAGAATCAAGATTTAAAGGTTCCAATAGGTTTATATGATGATTTTACACTTATGCATATGTTCGAGTTGAGTATCGGGATTGTTCGGGAGCATTTCGGCGCTCATTGTGGAACGTTGGCATTTTGAAGATTTTAAAATTTCTGGTGGACTTTGGTGTTATTGATGTCCCTTTGGGATTCCGAGCCTTAGAATAGGTTTGTATTGTGATTTGTAACTTGTACGTAAAATATGGCGTCATTCTGGAATGTCTAAGTGGGATTCAGATACATTCGACGAAGCATGAAGGTTTGAAAGTCAATAGAGTTTAAGGAAATGAGTTTGATCTTTAATTCTTGGTTTTGATGTTGTAATTCATGTTTCGATCCTTTGAACAAGTTTACATAGGGTATATAAATTTGTTAGAATGATTGGACGGGGTTCCTTGGATCTCGGTTGGGGTTGTTTCATACCACTTTTAAGCTTTTTTGAACTGCTGATAACTGGTGTCAGGGGTGTGAAACACGATCGTGGAGGTCTGGGCTGTGATCGCGAAGATCAAAGTACATTCCAGGCCTTGTGAATCGTGATTGCGGAAGGAAGGGTCGCGATCGCGTAGAGGAATTTCTGCTGTCAGTAGTCTGATTTCGAGAGCTTATGTCTTGCAATTTATAAGGAATTTGGAGATGATATAAAATAAAAGTTTTAGCCCTTTGAATCTAGTTTTCAGAAAATTAAACCGTTTATCCTTTAGAATTTTGTACAAAAGGTTATGACCATTATACCGAAGGGTATCTGTGAAGAAGAAAACACAATTTGTACATCGCGATCGCGGGATTTTGGCCGCGATCCCGGTGAAGAAAATGATGCCGGAACATTTTTTAACCATGATCGCATGGATAATGACCATGATCGCGTAGAAGAAGGCCTGATAGGTGTATTAAACGTCCAATTTCGTGATTTTGAGTTTATTTCTTCACTTTTAAGTCCTTGGAGCACATGTAGCGCGATTTGGGGTGATTCTTGAAGACCATTTTTGCCATATATAATAAGGTAAATTATCCCTACTTGTTGTAAGTTATATACAAGGATTATATACGGATTTAAGCATGGAATTTTGTAGAAGTTATGAGATTTTGGAAGAAAACCTAGAATTTGGTATTTTTTAGATTTTGACCATGAAAATGGACATGGAATTAGGAATAAATTGTATATTTGAGTTCGTGGCGTTATGGATAATGATTATCTTCAAAACAATTCGGAATCCGGGCATATGGGCTCGGGGGTTGACTTTGTTAACTTTTTGAGCGGAGTTGGGAATTGTTATAAATTGTTAAATTATGAGCATTGGAGTATATTTTGATTGGTTTGCACGTTGTTTTATTTGTTTTGGATCGTTTGACATCAGTATGAGGTGTTAGAGAGGCGTTGGAGTCGGTTATGGAATTTCGGAGCAAGGTAAGTCTCCTATCTAATCTTGTAAGGGGGAAACTACCCCAGAGGTATTAAATTGTTATGTGCTACTAGTTGTGGGTGTTACGTACGCACGAGTTGACAAGAGTCCGTACGTAGCTAAAGCATATTTATGTACGGGTAGACTTAGGACTTTATCATGTAATATTTGAATTGTTGAACTCAATTTGTTATTTAAATACTTGAATTTATAAGTGATTTTTGATTTGGGATTATGTTAGGCCAATCTATATCACCTTGAGTTATTCGGCGAGATATTGGATAGTTGATAAAAGTCATGTTTACTTTAGGCTGCTGTTCTTGTGCTGCAAACACGTGGCCTGTAATTCGATAAATTTCTTCCTTTCTTGTGGATCGGGTCGAATGCCTCGGCAGTATATTGAGATGCATCTATGGTTCACGTCAGTTGACCCTTGGCAGTGTACACACTATTCTAGATTGGGCCGTATGACCTCGGCATAATTCGTACATGAAATCGCGAGGAGTCCGAATATCCACGAGATTACCCTCTTGATTAAGGATTAGAAATTACATGATATTCCCTTTATGACCGGAGATCGGATATTTACTTGATGGTTCTTATTAGTTGAGATTGCATGTGGTATTTGGGGATTTAAAATGATATTTTGTTAAAGGATCCCGTTAACTACTGTTTCTTATTCTAACGATACTGTTGTGTTTCATGCTTATTTAAAATTCCTGTATTTTATTTATTGGACCACTAATAAGTGTCAATGCTGACCCTCGTCATTACTTCTCAGAGTTTAGGCTTGATACTTACTGCGCATGCGTTGATTTACGTACTCATGCTACACTTCTGCATTTATTGTGCAGGTATATTTTCGATGGTAGTTTGGGCGCGTAGGTGCAACTGCCAAGAGGACTTTATGGTGAGTTGTATTCCATGTTACCATTCGCAGCACACAGAGTTTCCATCATATTTATTTACTTTATCCTGTCTATCTTATATTCCAGACGAATGCTGTATTATTATTGTACTTCCTAGTAGATGCTCATGCACTTGTGACATCGAGTTTTGGGATATTCTAGTAGACATTAATGGTTTTGCATTAATATTATTACATTTTTATTTTATATCTTACTAATATTGTGTGTACCCATGATTTTTAAATACATAGATTTCTTTATTTAATAAAATTTATGATTTTAAAAGTAATAAAATAAATAATTATTTAGATGGTTCACCGTTGGCCTGCCAAACATCAAAGTTGGGTGCCATCACGACCTATAGTGGGTTTTGGGTCGTGACAGCTTGATATCAGAGCGCTAGGTTCACTTAGGTCTCACGAGTCATGATAAAGTCTAGTAGAGACTTGTGGATCGGTACAAAGATATCTGTACTTATCTTCGAGAGACTACATGACTGTTAGGAGAACTTCCCTTTCTTGATTCCTTATCGTGCGATTTGATTTTGTTGAAGCTTATGCCTTCAGTTCCTTCCTACTCATTCATATGCGATGTTGAGTACTTGTTATTAGTTGGGCATCGAGGAGTTGTGGAGATGCTACAGATGTGGTGAAGAATATTTTTCCCTGTATATGCGAGCGGACTATTATTGTCGCCTTGTGGGGGGATGATCTGTAGTTTCAGCCCAATGTTAGTGTTGGCCATGGTTTCGAGGTTATACACAACGTATTGTGGTGATCATATATTGTTAACACGTAGTGTTGTTCTAAATGTAGGGGGCTTGCTTATGTGTTGCATGAGTGATTCAGGAGGAGAACTATTCGGTTTATGACTGGGAAGTATGGTATTCGTTCCAGCATTGGAGAGGCATTTGGGTTATGGATGTTCAGGTTTTAGGTAACGGAGTGGCGAGATTTGATATCTTCGAACTTGGTAAGATTCTTGTTTGTGTTATAGTTTGTCGTCCTTGTTGGAACGCATTAAAGCTCGTCCGTATAATGGTCTTCATTTGTTTGCCTTTGGGGCATGGTGGTGTGAAATGGGACCTAAGAAGCGGTTATCAGAGATGGATTATGTGGCGGGCTTAGGGTCGAATCGGTGCTTCCATTGTCGAGAGTTCGAGAGAGATGATCCTCAAGGAGGCTCGGAGGTTGTGGTATTTTATTCGTCGTGCACGACTGAGATAGATCATGGTTCGAGGAAGCATTTTTAGCAGCAAAGGATGAGAAAGAAACATGGTGGGCAGAAGACTAAGTCTATGTATTTCGTTTGAGATGGTGGCTTCTATACTTAAGAACTTTGAATATGACGGAAAAAAGTTTGCTTGGAATGTAGAAGGATGCGAATATTTGATTATCGTTTTGGAATGCATTATGGCTTCGAGTTTTAAAAATATCGTTGGACCTTCGGTTGATGTTAATGAATAAATAGATTCTTATAGCTGGTGGATGAGTGTGGACCCAGGGAAAATAATTGATTTCATGATGGATATAACTATGGCAATATCATTGGGGGTTGTCAGTATGAGGTTACACATGTGGGCTATCTCCTGTGAGAAGGGTAGGGATCGCGTGATTTCTGGTAAAACTCCTATGAAGAGCTCTACTTTCTATCCAACATGAGGCATGTACGACGATGTAGGTCTGGGTCCCCTAAGGAAGATGGCGCGACTGTTATGAAGTTGAGTGTGCACTTAGGACTGATAATTCGGGATGTGTTATGATTAGTACAACAAGAGCTTGTGAGAAATTTGGCTGAATAACGATGTGAGATCTTGGTCGCTAGAAGGAGAAGTCATTGTGGGTCCTTGATTTTTGTGATTGTGGTTGAAAGCTAAGTGGGGGAGCCTACCGTCGATGATTGAATCACGTGGTTATGTGCTTCGTAGTTTCTAGCTGTCGGTACGTTGGTAGATAAGTTATGACTAAGGGAAGAAAACATCAAGAATAATTCGGGCAAGGAATTTGATGAATATGTGCTACATTTCGCCTTATGAATTCATGTCCAGGTTTTGGGATGACTTAGATTTCGTACTTCTTGTGGATGTGATGTACAAGGAAATGATTCATTCGGTTACTTCCTTGGAAGTGTTCATGTTCTAACAAAGCACTAGTGTTTGGTTATATACTCGCGACCAGGTTAGAGTGGGTGACTCTCAGCAATAGTTCTAGTGGGTTCAAGACTTAAAGAGTACGGTGCCTGAGGATTTCTGGGTCTGTTGTGTGGTTAAGGATTGAGTTTGCCAGCGAATTATAAAAGGGACTTGGAGTGTTTCTATGTTAGCACCGGGGTCTGCGGTGCAACGTTAGAAAGATAGAAGGAAACAACTTCGGATTCACAAAAGATCTTTTAGAACGGGTGTATCAGTTGGAGATATTATTGAGTGCATGAGGAGGGTATAAAATGGCTTATGGGAATTAAGATGATGTGGTCTAGTGTTTGGGTCACTCGGGATGAGTGTTGTTTGAGGTCCGTTATGTGCTTGCATAGAGCTATTATTTCGAAGGCAAGTCAAGAGTAAATCAGAAGAAGTTGAGTCGGTTAGTAGTGGTTTGAATCAGCATAGTTGAGGAAATGATCGATTCCTTCGGTGTGGTAAAGCTATACAGGTGATTCGTGGCTGTACGTGCGGGCTTGATAGCCACCATAATTTAATTGATTTGGAGGTACTTGATTATGGTGGTTTTGTTATGTATAAATGGATTCGAAAGAGTGCGGTTTAGAACACGACGTGAGTTTTGTGTCTTTTGCGGTTATAGGAAGTTGGTTATATGTTGCGATTCTTCTTCTGAAATGAGTTAAGCGAAAGGTTTCTAGCCGATGAAGTGTGTATTCTACTGGTGGTTCAGGACTTATGATAAAATTCTTGTACTCTCTCATTGTAGCATGATAGGTACAATGGGCAGTATGGAATTGGAATTTGAGGATCAAGATTACGATCCGATTTTGACAGGAATGTCACGAGCTCGGAAGAGCTGGGGGGAGATTTCAGATGTTCAAAGTATGTTTGCACCATTTTTTTGTGTCGCCTGAGGATGCTGTTATATGGAAGAGGCATTGTGTGTTGATTTGTAGATTCTTAATTAGCATTACAGAAATAGCACAGTTGGTGGCAATGGATGTGCAGATTTTACTTCTTGGTGCGGAAGGTTGTGGGAGTATATCTCACGGGATGATCATATAAGTATGACGTGTCGGTCATTTAAGTGTTAGAGATTTAAGTCCAGGTATGAAGATTCTAGTACTGTTGCTGATTGGAGAGTTTATGTCTGAGAGACGCTCTATTCCTTTGGTTGTGGACTGTGGAAGTTTGTTCCGAATTTGATGCTCGATCGTATGTTTCATGAATAAGGTCATTCTAGGTATTTGGAAGGTCATTAGTCCATTTTGGGATGATCGGAATCGGCTTGAGGTCTGTTGGTAGACCTAATGTGAATGTATATTTTACACTAGATCAGATATGCTAATTCGGCATAGCATCGCTTATGGATGGGTCTTCGGGCGTGGTGGATGATATTGCTACCTTCGTCTATTTCAGGTGTTACTCTTTTATGCCATGTGGGTTATGAGACAACTTGATTATTCACACATGTGTTGTGATCCCATGTAGTTGTGGTAATATATGAGCAATATGGCTCTCGAGATGTTGGTTGTTTGATGCACTTTAGTCATGCTTTGATTTTGTAGCGCATGGCACTATCCATCTCCACAGGGTTGTGCACTTTGCGTGCTTAAGGTCGATATTCGGGCATTTCGTGTGTATGAGCATTTTTGGCTCTATGGGCATTTCCTTATTTTGTTGTCATGTGTGAATAGTGAGATGTTGAGTATGGAGCCTTATACTTATTTTGTGCGTTTTGTTTCTCACACTTGTGTTAGTTCATAGCGTTGTCTGGTTGATTTGAATGTTATGTGGGCTAGGTAGTTCTTTGCCAGAGTTTGTTTTTTTATTTATTGGTCATATTCGAGTTGATGTAGCTCGTTGGCGCATTGATGGTGTCGTATGAGATTTTAGACGGTGTTTGAGGTGGCTTATTGCCCGAGAAACTTGTATTGGGTAAGACGAGGTTATTGGACCCGAAATTAGTGCGATCGGATTTATATGATGTATATTGAAGAGAAAATGTCACTAGTTAGTTCAAATGTGGCTATGGTTCTAGTCGAGTGGAAGAGCTCCATGATTTATTGATTTGACAGGTGATTATGAGATTTTGTATGTCTCTTTCTTCGTTGCAGTGTTGCGAGGGTTGGACAAGTCCTTCATGTGTTTGAAGAGGTATTATCAATAGCGGATTCGAAAAAATTAGAAGCTATCGTGGTTGGAATCGGACCTTGTAGAGAATTTCCGATGTTGGGATTTGGTTCTAAGGCTTGTGGGCTAAGGTAGCAGGAAGGATTTTCCGTGTGGGTTGAACCAATGTTCTCATTTGGATCGTGATGGCATGTGCAGGTGCTCGAGGTGTTAAACAGTGATCTCGGACAACTCTGGAATGGTTCTTGGCACGTTCGAGGACGAACGTATGTTTAAGTGGGGGAGAATGTAATGAGCCAACGGGTCATTTTGAGCTCTAGCACGTCATTCGGCGGTTTGAGGCCTTAAGCAGCTTCACTTCATGTATTATGACTTGCGTGTATAGTCGGATTCGAATTTTTGGAAGTTTGGGGTTGATTTGGAAGCACAATTCTCAATTCAGAAGCTTTAAGTTGGAAGAGTTGACCAAGGTTTAACTTTTGAGTAAATGACCTCAGAATCAGGATTTGAATGTTCCAATAGGTTCATATGATAATTTTGGACTTGGGCGTATGTTTAGTTGAGTATCGGATGGTCCGAGAGCGTATCTGCGCTCATTGTGGAAAGTTGACATTTTGAACGTTTTAGAATTTCTTAGTTTGATTTGAAGTGGATTTTGGTGTTATTGATTTTCGTTTGGGATTCCGAGCCTTGGAATAGGTTCGTATTGTGATATGTGAATTGCATGTAAAATTCGGCATCATTACGGAATGTCTAAGTAGGATTTGGATGCATAGGTGAAGCATGAAGGTATGAAAGTTAAGAGAGTTTAAGAAAATGAGTTTGATCTTAATTCTTGGTTTTGATGTTGTAGTTCATGTTCCGTTCCTTGGAACAAGTTTACATAGGGTATATAAACTTGTTAAAATGATTGGACAGGGTTCCTGACCTCGGGTGAGTTTTGGGATGTTTCTGACCACTTTTAGGCCTTTTTGAATTGCTGATAACTGGTGTCGGGGTGTGAAACGCGATCGCGGAGGTCTGAGCCGCGATCGCGAAGAGCAAAGTGCATTCCAGGCCTTGCAAAATCGCGATCGTGGAAGGAATGGTCGCGATCGCGTAGAGCAATCTCTGCTGTCAGTGGTTTGACTTCGGGAGCTTATGTCTTGCAATTTATAAGGAATTTGGAGATGATCTAAAATAAACGTTTTAGCCCTTTCAATCTAGTTTTCGGAAAATTAAACCATTTTTATTTGGATTTTTGTACAAAAAGTTATTGCCATTATATCAAAGGGTGTCTGTGAAGAAGAAAACACAATTTGTACATCACAATCGCGGGATTTTGGCCCCAATCTTCGTGAAGAAAATGATGTTGGAACATTTGTTAACCGCGGTCGCGTGGCTAATGACCGCGATCACGAAGAAGGAGTCTTGGCATGTATATTAAACATCCAATTTCGGAATTTTGAGTTTATTTCTCACTTTTAAGTCCTTGGAGCACATGTAAGGCGATTTGCGGTGATTCTTGAAGACCATCTTCGCCATATATCATAAGGTAATTTATTCCTACTTGCTATAAGTTATATGCAAGGATTCTATATGGATTTAAGCATGGAACTTTTTAGAAATTGTGAGATTTTGGAAGAAAACCTAGAATTTGTTTTTTTTTTTTTGGATTTTGACCACGAAATTTGACTTGGAATCGGAAATAAATATATATTTGAGTTCGTGGTGTTATGGATAATGATTATCTTCAAAAAATTTTAGAAACCGGGAACTGGACTGACTTTGTTGACTTTTCGAGCGGAGTTGAGAATTCTAATAAATTGTTAAATTATGAGCATTGGAGAATATTTTGATTGGTTTGCACGTTGTTTGATTAGTTTTGGATCGGTCGGCATCGGTATGAGGTGTTAGAGAGGCGTTGGAGTCGGTTATGGAATTACGGAGCGAGGTAAGTCTCCTGTCTAAGCTTGTGCGGAGAAAATCACCCTGTAGGTATTAAATTGTTCTGTTATACTAGTTGTGAGTGTTACGTACGCATGACGTAACGAGAGTCTGTACTAAAAGCATGTTTATGTCCGGGTAGACATAGGACTTTATCATGTAATATTTGAATTATTTGAACTCAATTTGCTAGTTTAAATACTTGAATTTATAAGTGAAATTTTATTTGGGATTATGTTAGGCCGATCTGTATCACCTTGATTTGTTTGGCGAGATATTTGATAGATGGTAAAACTCATGTTTACTTTATGCTCCTATTCTTGTGTTGAAATACTTGCCCCATAATTCGATAAGTTTCTTCCTATCCTGTAGATCAGGTTGAACGCCTATGCAGTATATTGAGATGAATCTATGGTTCACACCAGTCGATCCTCGGTAGTGTACACACGAATATCCATGAGATTACCCTCTTGATTAAGGCTTGGAAATTACATGATATTCCCTTTATGGCCGGAGATCAGATATTTACTTGATGGTTCTTATTTGTTGAGATGACATATGGTATTTGGGATTTTTAAAATGATATTTTCCTAAAGGATCACATTAACTATTGTTTCTTATTCTATCGATATTGTTGTGTTTAATGCTTATTTAAAATTCTTGTATCTTATTTATTGGACCACTAGTAAGTGTCAATATCGACCCCTTGTCACTACTTCTCTAGGTTTAGACTTGATACTTACTGCGTATGCGTTGATTTATGTACTCATGCTATGCTTCTGCACTTATTGTGCAGGTACATTTCCGATGGTCATTTGGGCGTGTAGGCATAATTGCCGAGACGACTTTATAGTGAGTTGTACTCCATGCTACTACCCGCAGCACACAGAGTCTCCATCATATCTATTGACTTTATCCTATCTATCTTATATTCCAGACAGATGATGTATTATTATTGTACTTCCTAGTAGATGCTCATGCACTTGTGACATCGGGTTAGAGGAAAAACATTGGACCTTCCCGAAACTGGGGAATAAACTTTACAAACGGTATAATATGAAGCTCCGAATAAAGGAAGGCTCAGAGGTTCAATTATAAGTCAAAAATAGGTATACCAAACGAAGGTGGTTCATAGGAGATCTGAATCTGAACACAAAAATTTAAACAATAGGTCCGAGCAAAGAGATATGAAATTCCCTTCACGGGCTCAAAAAGATCCGCACCTTCCCGAACAGGTAAGGAATCACCTAGCTAAATTTCAAAATTCCACAGCATCCTCAATTGAAGGAAGCTCGAATATAGATGGATAATTAAACAAATATTTTTGGAAACATATCATTGAAACGAAAGAATCAGAAGCCACGAGGTCAATTGCTGAAGAACTAGAAACTATGATTGACTTCCCAAATAGGAAGATTTACGTTGGTTGAGACTCGACCCTAAACTTAAAGGTAAGATGATTGAAATTTTACTTGCTAATGCAGATTTCTTTGCTTGCTCCCATGCAAACATAACATGTATACCACCGAAGGTAATAGCTTGTATTGCTCAGTATTGACCACCGCTATAATTCGGTCAAGCAAAAAAAGAAACCCGAGTCAAATAATAATAGATGAAGTTACAAAACTTCGAAAGGTCGGTCTAGTCCATAAAATTGAAGCCGAGTATGAAGCATATGTTACAGGGCTCGAATTAGCTTGGGGAGTCAGAGCAAAAAATATTGAGTTAATGATTGATTCTTACCTCGTGATCAATCAACTCTAAGAAAACTACGGAGCCCGGAAAAACCTAGCCAGATGTACTAATCTCGAATCTACTGTTGATATCACTAAATTCAGAAACAAGTCTAGATTCTTATTGAGAAATGTTGTTTCCAAGTCAAACAGCCTCAGGATCAGGTCATCCCTTATTTAGGGAATACCTGATTAAACATATTTTATGTAACAACTCAACCGGTCATTTTGATCATTTGCATTTCGTTCAGCTATTTGAAGTCTAGAGAAGCATCGTATGATGTATTATGACTTGTGTGAATCGTCGATTTTAGTTTTCAGGTTATTCGGAATTGATTTGGAGGAATAAATTTCATGATTGAAGCTTTAAAGTTGGAAGAGTTGACCGAGTTTGAATTTTTAGTATTTGACCTCGATTTAGAGTTTAGATGGTTCTGTTAGGTCCGGATGATGATTTTAGACTCAGACGTATACCCGGATTTGCATTTGGCTATTTCTAAAAGGTTTTGGCGCTGATTGACGAAAGTTGGAAATTTGAAGGTTTGGAAAGTTCATAAATTTGATCGGGAGTTGACTTTGATGATATCGGGTTCATATTGCGGTTCCAGGAATTTGAATAGCTTTGTTATGTCATTTGGGACTTGTGTGTAAAATTTGAGTTCATTCCGAGTTGATTTGATATATTTCGGCGCGAGTTATGGAAGTTGAAAGTTTAAAAGTTCGTTAAGTTTGATTTGAGGTGCGATTCATCGGTTCGATGTTGGTATGTGTGATTTGAGGCCTCGAGTAGGTCTGTGTTATATTATGAGACTTGTTAGTATATTCAGACGGGGTCCCAAGGGGCCGGGTGAGTTACGGACGTGTTTCAGATCATCTTTCATTCATGTATGATGGTTGGCCGTTGTTGGATCTGGTGTGACCGCATCTGCTAAGCCATGGGCGCAGGTGCAGAGCCGCAAAAGCGGCAATAGCATCACAGAAGTAGAGACTGTGCTGGGGGCAGGAGTGTGCAAATGCAGAGTTTTCTTCGTATCTGCGAAGGCGCAAATGCGGCGCATGAGGGCGTAGAATCGAGAGGCAGTGCTGGTGCGTGAAGTTTGTTTGCACCTGTGTTTGCACAGAAGCAGAAATTTTCCGCAGGTGCGATGGGCTGGTTGGCAGTGCTCTTCCACAAGTGCGAGAATATTTGGAGTCTGCAGAAGCGGAAATTGGTTCGCAAATGCAAACGACGCTAGGCAGAAGCTATATTTTCGAGGGTGGGTCGTTTTATACTCATTTTTGAGACTTGGATCTCGGTTTTGGGTGACTTTGGAGAGGAATTTTACCACACGAATAGGGGTAATCATTCTTAACTTAGTTTTGATTATATTTCACGAATCTATACTCGTTTTTGGCATGTGGTTGATGATTTCAAAAGAGAAAATGGGAGGTTTTTATCTAAAGTTTCATAGAGTGAATTTTTGAATTTTGAACATCGATCCGGAGTCGGATATGAGTGAAACTAGTATGATTGGACTCGTAATTGAATGGATTATCGGATTTTGTGAGTTTTATCGGGTTTCGAGGTGTGGGCTTGGGTTTAAGTTTTTGGTTGACTTTGGGTTTTTGATTAAAGATTTGACCTTTATCGATTGGAATTGTTTCCTTAGGCATTATTTGATGTATATGAGTTACTTTTGGCTAGTTTCGAGCCGTTCGGAGGTCGGTAAGCGCGGGATGACATTTTTGGAGTATCATTTGGTTTGCTCGGTATTGGATTTTGCTTGTTCGAGGTAAGTAACGCTTCTAAACTTGATGCTAAGGGTATGAAACCCTGAATTACGTGTTATGTGATTGATGTTGAGGTGACGCGCATGTTAGGTGACGAGCGTGTGGGCGTGCACTGTGTGAATTGTGATTTAGTAGATTCCATGAAACTTTGTAGCAATCTAATCTGAACATTTTTAATGTACTCTATGTGTTAGAGCACTTGAGCTGTAATGTATGCTAGAAATCATGTTTAGGCTATATGTCGGTACTCTTGGGCCCCACAGTGGTTGTTCTTTGCTGTTGAGTTATTTGCTTAATTGCAGTAATGTACCCAATCGCATTCATCTTTACGTATCATATCTCAGTCTCTATTATCGTATATTGTCACGTCTATTATCATAGATTAAGGATGCTTAGCATGAGTGTTGTGACCCCTAGAGACTGGAGAGATTGATGACTGAGTGAGGCGAGGGCTTGTTGTGAGTGGTATTTACGGGATCGGGCTTCATGCCGCAGCAGACTTTATTGATTCATGCTAGGATTTTGCTTATTATAGTGCTTGGGCTGGATCGGCCCCTCCAGAGTTTGCACATACACGGTGGGCGCAGTTGCTATGGATTTTTGGGCTGGGTCTGCCCTGGTTTCACTTGCATTGGGCTGGATCTGCGCAGGATTCAATTGCATTGGGCTGGATCCGCCCTGGATTTATTTATGTTTGGGCTGGATTTGCCCTGTACAGTACTGAGTGACCGAGTGTGCTGAGTATTGAGCATGGTGAGTGAGAATATGCGGCAGTGAGATTGAGTACTCTGAGAGTGTGAGTACATGGGTTCATTACTGAGGTGCATTGCATGTGACATTGGGTACTTGAGATACAGGCATAGAGATGCATTTCCTCATGCTACGTGCTTTTGGTGACATCTATGATTTCACTTGTATATTGACATGTAGGTATAGAGATGTATTTTCCTCATGCTATCTGAAAATGAAACATCTTAACTATTGTTGAAAGAATTTTGGGGAAAATTACAGTTTTCAGATTTACTCATATCTCTAGTGATTTGGTGAAAAGAACTGAGTTTTACTGATGTCTTTGAAAAACATGCCTATTTTTTCGTAACAGTGAACGAGTTGAGCATCGTACCCCTGATTTATTTCTTGTACCATTTTTATTATGTTGTTATGAACTGTTGTTGGCTATTGATGTTGGACTCCGACCCTTATTCCAGCTCGTCTCTACTTTCAATCTAAGGTTAGGTTTTTTACCTATTGAGTACATGTGGTTGGTTGTATTCATACTACACTTTTGCACCTTGTGTGCAGATGTTGGATGCTGATGTTGCTGCGTACAGCGGGAGCTGGATCTGAAGATGTACATGTGTTCCAGTTATGGCTACTAGTTGTCCTTGGTAGCATTAGATTCGAATTCTGTTCATTTACATTTCAAACAGATGTTCTAATTATTTCAGTTCAGTCTTGTAAAAATCTAAATCTTAGAAGCTCATGATTTGTACTACCAATCCTTGGGATTTTGTATAAAAGTTCGGTTATTTCATCATTATTGTCTCACCAAATTTCATTGGAATTGATATATTGTTAATTGGCTTAACTAGCGGGTTGGGGTTAGGTTCCATCACGACTAGTTGGATTTTGGGTCTTGATAAATTAGAATGAAAATAAGGTAATCTTGACTAATTCAATTTGAAATTAGCATAATACATTTATTGATTACTCGCAGAATGGGACTTTATCTAAAAAAAGCTCGCATCTCGATAACTCAGAGTGCGTCTTATCCTCAATTACCTTGTTAAAGGAATATTATATTTAAGGATATTCAAGGGTCTAAAATACTAAGAACCCAGACAAACAGAATATATGATGTGAGGAATTCATAAAGAGAGTAGTGAAAATTACTCTGGTAATAAGATTTTAAATCGAAAACTCATCAAAGCCAGCATGGCTAGCTCAAATTGAGATATGAAATGATTCTCGATAAAATTTTGGAACCTCCCTAGTTCCCGACCAGAGTAAAAAATATTTGATAGAAAGAGCTCTGGTACCGTACCTATGTTGCTGGACCATTTGAAGTCCATCAACATCAGAACTAGCTATTCTGCCGGGGACTATTAAACTAGGGACCGTCGAATTCTGAATCCAGTGTTTGAGTTCTCATACCTCAAAACTCGAACACTAGGGGGACTACCCATACTTAAAGACTCAATTTGACATGACATTATAAGAAGTGGTACAAACAGTTGATTGCCTTGGGAGATAGAATTTCTAAGAGTATTCCGATACCATTTACCACTATCTCAACTCAGTCAGTTGCCTTGTTCATATCAAGTACATACACTTCAAATAGTGTTGAACCACTTCTTCAAAAATATATATACTACATGTGTACAATAAAGGATCGAGAACTCCATGTCAGAGTCAAGAATTCCGCGATAAAACAAATAAAAATGAGTGTTTTATATCCAAGTCGAGATAAATATACGCAAATATGCCACCAGAATAAAGTTCACTTGAACAAATACGTGACTTATATTCGATCCAACAACGACCATTCAAATTAAACATAAAAGCCTTTCTTAACGGCTGATTGTATTATGCCTCAGATATATTATCCTATTTCGTTAGTAAATAACATACTATTTGACATTATATTCAGATCAATTATTCTGTATACATTAATGAAAATATCAAATATCATTTCAAATATGTGTCCCTCTCTACTTGGAATATGTTCATATACTCCAATTCAGATTCAACATCCAATCAAATTAAATATTTTCTCAGACAAATCTACTAAGATATACGTCTCTTCGGGATAGATATTCCCTTAGATTTAATGTCTTACCAGGGTCAATACTCATATAAATACTATCGGAATTAATACTCCCTCAGACTAAAAGTCTACTCGAATCAACCAATCCTATTTATGCTCGAGTAAAGAGGAGACGTCCTCTTCATAGCGCTTAAAATATATAAAAGACCCTCTTTTATTTAAAAATCAGACACCCAAAGGTGCAACTTTAAGACATCGTGCATGAAACGATGCCTCCAAACATATATATTTCAAGTCTATAAGACTAAATATGAGCACTCAGATAAATTCTTAAAGTGCCAAGAAAAATTAGCACTTAGATAAATTCTCTACAATATCAAATAATATCCAGACAAGCGTGATTACGATACTTATATTTGCAGTACTTATATCTTTCTCAAATCAAAGAATTCTTTCTATCATCCGCCATGATAATGAATATCATCTAGCTTGGAGACGAAACTGAGTAGGCTGGGGATTGGTTAGGGAATCACTCTGACTATCCTCGAAAAGCTCTTTCCTCCCCTTGTCATATTAAGGACACTCCAGATTAGTACCCATAGCACTCTTCTTCTAAAGTTATCCAATCAAATGGCTAACACTCGGATGCTTTATTTCTCGGCCGTAAGGTTAATCAGATGTATTAAATTCGTGGACTTTATCAAAAGCAGAAGTACAAAATTTCTGGTTATTAACATCTTTGGTCTTTAAGGCCGTGAGGTTATAAAAGTTTCGAGTACAACTAAAAACCCAAGAGTCAAAACTCAAAGATTAAAAGTTCCGGATGAACACTAAAATTCAAGATCAAGCTTTTTGTGGCAGTGGTACTTTTTTTTAGCAACAATTGATCATTGACCATATTAAATTTTTTCGGCAAGGTTCTTAATGAGGTAGAGGCGAGGGTGGAAAAGATAAAATCTTCCACTTTCCAGCAGAGGCGAGCTTTTTTAAAGTCCAAATGTATTAAATTCCTAGACTTTATTAAAACCTGAAGTACAAAATTCTCAGTTATTAACATCCATGGTCTCTAAGGTCGTGAGGTTATAAAAATTTTGGGTACAACTAAAAATCCAAGAGTCAAAACTCAAAGATTAAAAGTTCCGGATGAACACTATAAATCCAAGATCAACCTTTCTGTGGTAGTGGTACTTTTTTTAGCATCAGCTGATCATTAAAGAAAGGAAAATAAGTGGCGGAGTTGTAATATGAATCCCTAAGTCCTGCACTCTTTTTTCCTTCATCCTGTTTTGTCCATATTGAATTTTTCTAGTAAGGTTCTAAATGAGGTAGAGACGAGGGTGGAAAAGATAAAATTTTTCACTTTCCGGTCACATCATAGTAAGTAACTGGAAAGTGGGGGGACTATGTGTATTAGTGAAAAATAAACTCGTAACTGTAGGTCTATTAAATGGTGATACGTGTCAGCAAAGTTATGAGAAAAGTGAAGAATGGCGTGTAAAGACGATATGTGAAACACCCTCGGGGCCGAACATACTCGTACCGTGGCTGTTAGTCTCAGAACTGATTATTATAGAATAGCCCCGGATCAGGTACGGGAGAATAGCTCATAATTATAAATGAGGAAAGAATCAATTAATCCCGGATTATACAAGTTTTATCATCATTACGCCATCAGTTACAAATCAATTATGTGACGTACAATAAATGCAATAAATTATTGTAACGGATAGAACAAGGCAATCAATTACAAACTTGACTTGACAGGTACATGATTGACTCAACAAGTACGAGATTGACTCACCAATTACGAAATCCAACATTTACTTAGATGTTACAAGTCTTCCAAAAGTAACGAATGGATTGAGTAAATACTCATAATGGACCCATAATTTAAGGAAAATGGTTACCTCGATCTAGTTCTATAAATAGAGACATTTTATCACCATTGTAATAATCTAATTTTCTTCTCTACAATACTATACATTGTAATTCATAGCATCTCGCTCCCAAGTTAGCCATAGTTTGGCTCTTCAAGCTCTGTTCGGCTCATCATCCTATCAAGGATCATCCAATAAGAATTATTTCTTCTCTATTTTCTTATTATATTACCTGTCATTGAATTTATTTTTCTCTTCTCTATCACGTTGTATTAACAAAAATTTATATCTTTCGGATCGTATCGGTTGCTTGTGGCCCTTCATATAAAATTAATTGCTTTGGCCTTAAAAATTATTTTTTGGGTAAAACAAAAAACTTTTGTTTTATTAATAGTTTTATTTCTTACTTAACCTATATATTACTACTACATAAGACTAGGTTGGATATCATTTCCTAGTTTTTCCATTTCAACTCTTTTGAATATGGATATGAAGTGTGATGTTTTTAACTACCAGCATCCCTCCTAGGATGCAATCGTCCTAATTCAGCGATCAATTGTAAGGATATTATCAATTCAAGATTGTAGTTCATAAACAATCTAGTATAACAATATTATCAATAATTTCAGTATCATTGAAACATAATAATTTTCACATAAACTTATAATGAAAGTAATACAGTCAAGAATACATACCCGAGTCAGCCATAAGTTCTTTTAGACTTGCATTGAGTGGTAGCCCTTGATTTGTATTCTTGAGAAAACTGATTTCTCTCTCTTGCAATATATTCTGTTTTCACGCTACTGAGAATAAAACGTGAATCACAGTTGAGAGGGGACCGGATTCCTTTTAAAGTATTAATCCCATTTTCCATCAAAGTGGATAGTGGGAAGTTTTCATCGGTTATAACTTCTCTATCGTCAATAGGAATTTAAATAATTTAATTAATGCACGTGACTCGTTATTCACTTAATGGTTTAATAAATATTTCAATCATTATGTGCATAATAAAATATCAAAAATTCTCCTTTCATTGAAAACATCATTTGCTGTCATTGGGTAATAAACTAATATGAGTCATGGCGGTCGTACATTACTTACTCGATATAGTCCGTTCCATGTAATACAATATTAGTCTATTACCCAATGCAACCTATAAAGCAATACTTAATTGGTCCGTTGTTAATGCTTAGAATATTTTATCTAAGTCATATCCTGTTATCGTTATTTTCAACGTCATGTATACAAGAAAAATAAGAAACAACATAAACATATATATATAAATGAGCTCAAAGTGTCAATTGCATAAACATAATAAAGTCTTTACGTAAAGTCATTTATTGATATCAATAATGCTCATTCTTTCGACATGTTCAATAAATATTTTGGGCGGTAATCCTTTCGTTAAAGGATCAGTAATCATAAGTTTAGTGCTAATATGATCAATTGACAATTTATGTTTCTGAACTTCTTCTTTGACGACAAAGTATTTCACTTCCATATGCTAAGCACCCTTCGAATACTTGTAGTTCTTAGAGAAGAAGACTTCTGCGAAATTATCACAATAAAATTTTTAGCGACCTGAAAATATTGTCGGCTAGTCCAAGTCCTGAAATAATGTTCCGCAATCAATTAGCCTAAATTGTAGCCTCAAAGCGCGCCACAAATTCAGCTTTCGTGTTGGATGCAGCTATAACAGACTGCTTCACACTCTTCCATGATATCTGCCCAATATTCTAACAGCGAAATTGATGTCTGATCTCGTACATGTCTGGGCACACATTAAGCTCCCAACTATAGATGCATAAGGAATATCGTTCATTTGTATACGTTCCAATTCATTCCTTGGACATTGATTGAGATTAATTTTATCTCCTTTCTGAATTGGAACTGGACTTGACGAGCATTTTTCCATTCTAAATCTCTCTAACACTTTATTAATATAGGCTTCATGAGACAACCACAATAACCCTTGTGATCTATTTCGAAATATTTATATCCGGATCACATAGGATGCCTCTCCCATAACTTTCATTTCAAAGTTGTTAGAAAGAAATTTCTTGGTATCATGCATCATACCAAAATCATTAGTAGCAAGCAAGATGTCATCAACATACAAGACTAACGTAATAAACTTACTCACACTGACGATAAGATATATACATTGATCAACAGTGTTTTCCTAAAATCCAAAGGTGACAATAGTTTTATTAAACGTAAGATACTATTGTCGGGAAGCTTGTTTAAGTCTGTATATTGATTTCTTGAGTTTACATATCATGTGTTCCTTTTCTTTAATGAAAAACTCCTCTGGTTGATCCATATAAACTTCTTCCTCTAAATTTTCATTCAAAAAGGCGGTTTTTACATTCATTTGATGTAGCTCTTAGTCATAATGAGCTACTAAAGCTATTATAATTATGAGTGAATCCTTTGGAGAGACCGGTGAAAATATCTCTTTATTGTCAATGCCATCTTTCTGTGTAAAACCTTTGGTAATAAGTCTGGCCTTTGTGATGCTTGATGTTCTCATTTTTTGAGTCGCGTTTGGTCTTGAAGACCCATTTACATCCGATTCTTTTGCAACCTTCCGGTAATTCAACAAGGTCCCAAACCTTCTTCTATTCCATAGACTTCAACTCATCTTTCATAGCATCTAAACCATTTATCAGAATTATTACTTTCAGTGGCTTGTGAAAATCAAAACTGGATCATTATCAATTTCAATGTCAATTTCTGGCTCATGTAGATAAACTAAATAATTATCTGAAATAACAAATCTATTTTGTCTTTGAGATCTTCTTAATGCTACTTCTTGTGGTTCATCTGGCTTATCTACTATAGGTTAATTAATTGCAACTTCATTGTTAGAAGTAGTGTAACGACCCGACTGGTCGTTTTGAGCTCTAGCATGCTGTTCGGCGATTTGAGGCCTTGAGTAGCTTCACTTCATGTTTTATGACTTGTACGCGTAATCGGAATCGAATTTCGGGAAGTTCGGAGTTGATTCGGATGGAAAATTCTCAATTCGAAAGCTTTAAGTTGGAAGAGTTGACCAAGGTTTGATTTTTGAGTAAACGACCTCGAAATCGGGATTTGAATGTTCCGATAGGTTCATATGATGATTTTGGACTTGGGCGTATGTTCAGGTTGAGTATCGGGTGGTCCGGAAGCATTTTGGTGCTTATTGTAGAAAGTTGGCATTTTGAAGGTTTTAGAATTTTCTAAGATTGATTTGAAGTGAACTTTGATTTTATTGATGTCCGTTTTGAATTCCGAGCCTTGGAATAGGTTTGTATTATGATTTGTGACTTGCACGTAAAGTTAGGCGTCATTATGGAATGTTTAAGTGTAATCCGGACGCGTTCGGCGAAGTTTGAAAGTTGAAAGAGGTCTTTTAATCGTCAATTCGTAGTTTGGATGTTATTTGGTGTGATTTGAGGCCTTGATCAAGTTTGCATCATGTTTTGGGAATGGTTGGTATGTCTGGACGGGGTCCCGGGAGCCTCGGGTGTGTTTCAGATGGGTTACGAGTCATTTCGCCATGTTTGAGCTACTATTTTTGAGATCTGGTGCATCCTTCTTCAGGATCGCTAAGAAAAGGCCGCGATCGCGAAGTGCAAAGCGTTGTTCCAGGCCTTGTGAATCGCGATCGCGGAAAGAAATCACGATCGCATAGAAGGATTTTCTACTGTCAGTGGTCTGGCTTTGGGAGCTTATATATTGCAATCTATAAAGAATTTGGGGATGATCCAAAAATGAAAGTTGTAGTCATTTTAATCTAGTTTATAGAAAATCAAACCGTTTGTCATTTGAAAGTTATTACAAGATGTTATGCCCATTATAATGAAGGGTGTCTATGAAGAGGAACAAAATTTGTACATCGCGATCGCGAGGTTTTGGCTGCGATCGCAATGAAGGAAAATAATGCAGTAACTTTTGTTAATTGCGATCGCATGGATAGTGACCGCGATCACAAAGAAGGAGGTCTGACAAGCGTATTAAACATCTAATTTCGGGAATTTGAGCTCATTTTCATCACTTTTAAGTTCTTGGAGCTCATGTGGGGCGATTTGCGGTGATTCTTGAAGATCTTTTTCGCCATATATCATAAAGTAAGTTATTCCTACTTGTTTTGAGTTAAATACATAGGTTATTTATGGATTTTAACATGGAAATTTGATAGATGTTATTGAATTTTTTGAAGAAAACCTAGAAATGGTATTTTCAGATTTTGACCACGAAATGGGACATGGAATTAGAAATAAATTGTATATTTTAGTTCGTGGTATTATGGGTAATGTTTATCTTCAAAGAATTTCGGAATCCGGGCACGTGGGCCCAAGGGTTGACTTTGTTGACTTTTTGAGCGGAGTTGTGAATCATTATAAATTGTTAAATTGTAAGAATTAGAGTATATTTTGATTGATTTGCATATTGTTTGACTAGTTTCAGATTGTTTAGATTTGAGTCGAGGAGTTTGAGAGGCATTGGAGCCGGTTATGGAACTTCGGAGCGAGGTAAGTTTCCTGTCTAACCTTGTGAGGGGAAAATTACCCGTAGGTGTTATTCTTGTTATATGCTACATGTTGTGGGAGCTGCGCACGTATGAGGTGACGGGTGTCCGTGCGCATGCTAGAATTCCTAATTATATCTGAGTAGACTAGGATTCACGCCATGCTTTATTTGTACTAGTTGGGTTATTCTTGCCTGCTTGGTTACTTGATTTCGCGTTACGACCTGAGACTAAGCTTGCGTAGAGTGATGGACTCGCTATTGTAAGAGATCTGACGAGCTACTTGATTAGCCGCGGAATAATTGTGCTTCCTTTACGAATTTATCTCGCGTTGTGCATTTTCATCAAAAAGCTTCTTTAAATTTCATAACTCACACGTATATTCGTGAGTGGGATCAAGGACCTGTTAAAGCTTCTTATTCTAATGGGATCGGGTTGTTCGCCTCGGCAGAATATTGTAACACACTCTTATGAGATCGGGCCGCTCGTCTTCGCAGTATCATATTCTTATGGGATCAGGCCGTTCGCCTCGGCGGTATCATATTCTTATGGGATCGGGCCGTTCGCCTCAGCAGTATCATATTCTTATGGGATCGGACCGTTTGCCTCGGCAGTATCATATTCTTATGGGATTGGGCCGTTCGCCTCGGTAGTATGATGTATCACATTCTTATGGGATCGAGCTGTTCGCCTCGACATTTCTATAAAACACTCCTATGGAATCGGGCTGTTCGCCTCGGCAAAATCATGCGTAATATTTGACAAGAAGCTAGTGTATCCGTGAGTTTTACTGATTTGAGTTGTGATGACCTATCTGGTGGGGACCATTTTATATATATACTCCGGTTAAGGAGGTATTCGATAATTGAGAGCTAATGTTTACCATTCAGAGGAGGATCGTACCACATACCTATATTTGCTTACACTGTTTATTTACCATGCCTCATACTTGTTTACTTTCTACTGTACTTGATTTATTGAACCACTAGTAAGTGTCGATGTAGACCCCTCGTCACTACTTCTCTGGGGTTAGGCTAGATACTTACTGGGTACGTACTGATTTACATACTCATGCTACAATTCTGCACTTATTGTGCAAGTATATGTTTTTCATGGTCTTCTGGGCGCAAAGGCGCGACTATTGAGGGGACTTTACGGTGAGCTGCATCCCATGTTACGGTACGCAACATACAGAGTCTCCATCAGAATTATTTACATTTTCCTGTCTAACTTGTATTCCAGACAGATGTTGTATTGTTATTGTACCTTCTAGTAGATGCTCATGCACTTGTGACACTAGGTTTTGGAGTGTTCTAGAATTGTTGTGGATTGTTTTAAATTCATACACTTTTACTTATTATTTTTAATTAAACTGCAAAGTAACTACGATTTATTTTAATGCACTGACCTCTCTATCTAAATAAGATTCATGATTTTAAAAAAATAATAAAATGAATAATTAAGTGTTGGCTTGCCTAACAGCGACGTTGGGCGCCATCATGTCCTATAGTGGATTTTGGATCATGACAAGTATGATCATTTATTTATTATTCTTGATGATTGTTAGGTTGTACAACAACTTCACGAACAACAAGTTTAGAAGAAGTGTAGGGCAGAGAAACTTGCACCCTGACTTCTTTAATTTCCACATTATGTGGTTCTTCACTCCCACTAACTTCACCATTCTCAATGAACCTAGAATTTTCAATTTCAACTATTCTTGTACTGTGATTAGGACAGTCAAATCTATAAGCTTTTGATTTTTATGGATAACCAATGAAGAAGCCACTGATTGTTCTTGAATCTAATTTCTTTTCTTTTGGATTATAAATTTTTATTTTTGTCGGGCAACCCCAAATATGCAAGTGCCTCAAACTAAGTTTCCTACCAGTCCAAAGTTCAAAAGGAGTCTTTGGAATTGCTTTAGTAGGAACCCTATTTAGCAAGTAAACGGCAATCCATCATACATACATCCACAATGAAATGGATAAAGATGAATTAATTAACATACTCCTAACCATTTCCATTAACGTGAGATTATGCCTTTCTGCCGCACCATTGTGACGACCCGGCCAGTCGTCTCATGAGTACCGCTCCGTTTCTCCCATTTCTACTTCATCATGCTTCGTTATCCGTGTTTTATGTGATTGAATTGAGTAGTTTGCGTTCGGATGTGAGTTCCAATGGTTCGGTTAGCTTCGGGAGGTGATTCATGACTTAGGAGTGTGATTAGAATTGGTTTTGGAGGTCCCGTGTAGAGTTAGGCTTGAATTGGTGGAGAATGTGACGACCTGATGTGTCGGAGAAGCACATTTGATACTAATTGCTTAGATTTTTAGCTTGTTTTAGATGCAAGTTCCTTTTTGAGAGTATGTAATATTAGTATCCTTACAATGTATGAGGTGTAAGGACCTAAGATCAGAGAAAAGAGCAAAAAGGTATAACAAAGCAGGTTATGCGGTCGTATTTCTACAATGCTGACCGCATATCTCACACTGAGATCGCAGATCAAGACAGATTTCTGGGAAAAGATCGATGCCAGAAATGCGGTCGCATTTCCATAATGTGAGCCGCATATCGCACACACTGAGATCGCAGATTGAGACAGATTTATGGGCAAAGATCAACGCCAGAAATGCGGTCTTATATGCGATCGCATTTCCACAATGCGAGACGCATATCGCACACACAGAGATCGCAGATCGAGACAGATTTCTGGGCAAAAATCAATGTCAGAAATGCGGTCACATATGCGATCGCATTTCCAACAATGCGGACACATATCTATTATGCGAAAGAAATGCGGTCGCAAATCCGACCGAAAAGGGGTATTTTGCCCCGATTTTTGGACCCACTATAAATAGAAACCAATAACCATTAGCTAGGTAAAAACCCATTGTCGTTACCATCTAAGAAACATCTCCAAAACGCCCTTAAATCACATCAAAATCAGCCTTGAAAATCACCTTGAAACAACCCCAAGTTCCATGAAAACACACCATATAAGAGCTGTCAATCTTCACAATTACCAGCCCAGTTCCCATCATTAAACTCACCAAAACCCAGCTGAGAAGTCGCCGGAAATAGCCCTGAATAAGCTGGAAAAAAACCGTGAAATCACTCTCTCAAAACCCCAACATCAATTATGAAAAACTCCACTCTTTAACCCCTAAAAATGCAGCTCAAATTGCTGCTAATTTCGCCGTGAAACAGTACCAAAATCTCAGTCGAGTTTGAGGCCACCGACCAGGTTGTAGTTCGTCAGCTCCGATCGAGTCCATCTGAAGTTCGTGTTCATCTATAAAAGATTGGGCTCGAAAGCTTGTGGTTTCTTTGTTGCAAAGATTCGGATTCATTGAAAATCTTGAATTTGGTTGCAAAGCGAGGTAATTGTCCGGTTTAACCTTTGCTTGAGGGATTTAGAGTTGAGTTCTATTTGTTAAATTGCTTCTTGTTGAGTACGACGTATAGGCATGGTGACGAGTATTTATACGTTGGTGTCGAGCATGACCGTGAGTCTTAAATGGATAGTTATTGTGTGATTCTTGTTCAAATTGCTGAATATTGTTCTTGATATTTTTATGTGGAAATGAGAGTTCACGTGAGGACTTGCTGCGCTGGTTTCTTCATTTCAGTTGTTCCTATTTGTTATAGGTTTAGATTTCTTCTGTAGGTATAAAGTCAATTGCTAAATAGATTAGTTGAATAAGGATTTGTTAGGAATTAAAGGGTCTAGTGTCATATTACTGGGTCATGTTTAGACTTAAAACAATGATAATTGGATTTGGAGATTAATTGTAGATGTATAAATGTATATAACTCTTTGTTATAGGTTTAGAATTATATTGCTTTTGTTCCCTTGCCGGGATGTTTGTTTTTTACGTCATTGTTCCCTTACTGAGAAGTTATTATATTGTTTTTGTTTTCCCTTGCCGGGATTTCTTGTGATTGTTGTGATGACTAATGAAATGGGAGCGGGTGGCACGCCTGCCACAAGATATAATAAAATGGGAGCGGTTGGCACGCCTGCCACAAGATTTAAGGAAATGGGGTCGAGTTGCACGCCTGCAACAAGATGAAATTGAAAGTGAAAGTTGCATGTATTTCTCTTTATTCGTGTTAGAAATTAAATTGTAGTTTCTTTATATTTCTTTGATGATCTGTTTTATCTGTTACCCCGAAGCATGTTTTTCCTTCCCCATCTTTAATTGTTTAATTACTTCTATCTTTCCGCTATAGATGTATATATGTATATATAACTGCACAGGTTAATCTGAAGTCTGGTCCTAGCCTCGTCACTACTTCGCTGGGGTTAGGCCAGGCACTTGCCATCACATGGGGTCGGTTGTGCTGATACTACACTCTGCACTCTTTTGTGCAGATCCCAGCGCAGCAGATTTTTGACCGTAGGGAGATTCCAGCTTCTTGCTCATCAGGCGACTCAAGGTAGTCCTGCAGGCGTCCGCAGACCTTGGTGTCTCCCGATATCTATTTTACCTGTTTCTTTTACGTAGTCCTAGAGACAGAACTTTATTATTTCTTTCAGGCCCTTATTTGTAATACTCTTAGACAGTCTGTGAAACTGTGACACTAAATCTTGGGTAGATCGTTAAGGAGATTCTATTAGCGATATCTCAAAGCATGAAATTTTATTCATTCTGCTCGTTAATTTATGTTGTTTTTTAGTTGTTGGTTTTATGTTGTAATGACTTTAAAAATGGAAACATGGTTAATAATTCGGTTAAGGCTTGTCTAGCTTTCACAAGTAGACGCCATCACGACTCCCGATGGTGGAAAATCCGGATCGTGACAGTTAAGGACATTAAAGAACTTTGAAATGATTGTTTTGTCAATTTACTACTATTTGAGAAGTGAAATATACTTTTTGAAGCATCCCATAAATGTTATTATGAGATACTAAGGATGAAATTAATACCTTCAGTAAATTTAGTCAATGTAGAGATAAATTTTCACCCTTCACGCATAAGAAAATTATGCTCCAGGACTATTCTCCATATCATCGATTTTGCATAAATGATCCGCCTCCCCCCTTCCAAATCCCAAAGGAAAAGCTGAATACTAAATTCTAAAATATATCTAAGCGCTCTCATATGCTCGTCAATTGTTTTAAACTAAGTCAATACAGCAAATATTACTCAATTAACAGAAACTGATCTTTTTCTCTAATTTTTCATCACTTGAAGATTTGTAATCTTCTAAACAAAATCTTTATTGATTGACAATCACTCATGAGTTCCACTATCGTTAATCTACGTTGTCATATAGCCTGGAGCCATCGTATTAATACCATGCATGTCGAAGTAAGCCTTCTGGGGGGGGGGGGG
>MCJB01016558.1:265778-278411 GCA_002018475.1 Nicotiana obtusifolia
GGGGGGGGGGGGGGGGAAGGAGACAATATCAAGGCTATAACTATTTGTTTCTAGTGAAATTTTATAAATTCTATATACAAATTTGATTATCTAGTTCCAACCTTCTAAGTGACAATAAGGCAAACAATTGTCTCGCTAATAGAGCAGGTTCCATACCCTATAGCACATGTCTAAGTATTTCTATCTCTAACTTCCTTCAATTTCAACTAGCTAATTTACAGTAGAAGACATTTAGCCAGAATTGATCACTTGCTCGTTCAAATCATGTGCAACAAACTAATGAGGTAACATGTACTCCAATGGTAAACCATTATCATATATTTTATTTGTGAATGCAGTTTATTTTTCGTATATCAGAATATTATTGCAAACAAGGTAGAGAGAAGTTATATACATTATAAGGTTATTGTTTGATGGGGAAAAAATGCACCACTGCTTTTACCCAGACTTATAGTCTTTGTGCTTGACTGTAGACAAAATAATTGTTTTTGCCGTTTTCCAACTTAAATTTGTCAATCTCTTTTGCATCCAAACAAAGAATTCAGCAATTAAGAATTGTGGAAGAAATAGTAGAATTACCTTGCATGAATTTATTTTTTTCACCTTAAATGTGTCGATCTCTTTTGCATCCAAATAGCCAAATTCAAAAATATCCCAGCATCAAAACCTTCAAAAATAGAAATTCTATTAATTTACATAGGCAAACAATATGAAGAATCGAGATAGAAATCAGAAGCACGAACAGAGATGAATTACAAAATTGTACGAAGGTAGGAATATATAATTCTGAAGACTTTCAACGTTTCTAACTTTCTATTATGCAAATTCTTGAGACTTTATCGGCAGGAGTACCTCTTCTTTTCTTTATGTGCAATTAACCCAGACTTGTTCCGCCAGAAAAATAAGGTAAAAGAAAGAGGAATAAGGAAAAAGTAGAACACCAGAAAAAGACGGTACTTTTGCACTTGCACGTAGAAAAAACCAATACGCCAGTAATAGAAAAGCGTAAGCAGCCAATTGATCGCCCAACCCATCAAAACCAGCGTTTTCATTGATCTTAAATGAAACGTTGCTTCCATTATTTTCTTCATGATTAAAAGGATTGAAGAAACTGTTTGGCTTCTTCAACCAGCGTGTTCCAATGAAACGTTTTGCTTTTGTTAGTTTGGAGGTAACGGAAAACATAGAAGGAAAACTAAAGAAAAATATAAAATTGCCCAAAAGAGGTCATTTGGAAGGTGCCACGTCATACACTTTTGGCCTTCTTTATATATTCTATTATCTATCACATGCGTTGCACGTTAATAATAGCGCGTGATAATTTAAATAATTATTTATACGAAGAAATAATAAAATTTAATTAACTAAAATTTTTTTATGTAAAATAATACAACAGTCATCTAAATGCCAAAAAATATTATTACAATAGCTTAATACATGAATTTAAAATAAAAGGACATCATAAAAACTTACACAAATAATCAATTTCATCGTGTTAGTTAGATAATTGTGTATTATAATTTAAAAGTATTTAATGTGATGGTATCTTAAAGAACACTTCTTTGGTGGATAATATTTTTTTTGTGTTCCTCCCTAATGCTTTGGTTGCTCTACCATAACCAGAACTCTTGTTGTCGATCTTGATATCTCTCTTGAAAATGCAACATACAGTTGTTCGTGCAAGAAAATATATTGCGATAAATATAATCCAATATTTAGGATGTTTGTGCTTTATTTATTATATTTGTAAAACATAAACATATTAAAAATTATTTTCACACAAATTTAAAAGGATATTCCTTAGTTTTGAAAGACGAAAGTTGAATTCAGAGATAAGAATATACTTAGAAGCACATTGACCAGTATTATAATTTTTGCATGTGTGACATTATTGTCAAAACTTCTATATACCATATATGTGCAATTACATAAGCTATTTGGTGTATTTAAGTTTTTCAATAGCACGACGGCAATATTTTTCTTTAAAATCAACCTATATACAATGGAAGATCAAGTTAGTATATTATATATACGGTGAAACTAATATACGTAAGAAATAATAAATTTGACAACAAACATGTAGGATAGAATGCTGCTTGGTATGAAAATATTTAAGTATTCTTCTTGGTAGTAATTATTGGTATCATTTTCTGCTGAGCCAAAAACAGAGAAATATTTTATTTTTACTATAAAATTTGCAATCAACCTTTTATTTAGTTGATCAATATATTTATTTCTGCTAGCTAAAATATCTTTTTAATTCTATCATGCGATTTGCACAAATTACGTTTTAATCTAATGATAGAAATAGTTTTCTTATTAAATGCACTACTTAATACTGGCCTCAAATGCACTACTTAGGAAGAACCAACTCATCTTTTATTGGATACTCTTATTCGTTTCCAACATGAAGCAACAAGACGCTGAATATTGGATCTGCTCTTACTTTATATTTCTCGTCAGTTGAATCTTTTTCATTCGATGGCATAAGTGTAACTTTGGCAAACTCGCTTTTACAATCTCTGCTTTTGTCGATTTTGGAACTACTGGTAGTACTTGGCATTACCTTCAAACCATTAATTTTTCACCAAACGGTTCATTAATATCCAATATATCTCTATAACTCTGTTTGACACTAAGCCATAAGTTCTTCATCCCATATTATCAATTTTGCTTTCCTTCTCAATTAACATCATTTCGCTGCTTTGATATGTTTGTGATGGTTATTTAAGTTATTTGAAGAGTTATACCAAACCTCATAATAAAATCGTTGTTGGTATACCACTTGCTATTATTGCTAACTGTGTCATGCCTCTTAATATGATATTTGCAAGTAATGACATAGAAATATTATTTCGATTCCGCCAGAGGCATCTACAAAGAATAATCCCGTTATAGCAGAATCAACTCTTTATAATATAGTCCTGAAAGCTTGTTCTTGTTTAGGTTTAGCTTTGATCGTACTTCCTCATACACTTGTATAGTATTTTGATTCTTAATAATATATTAACATTTTTACTTTGTGTTCTAACTCTCTTTCTATTGAATAAATTTATGTATCCTAAGATTTCTTTTTAACTTGAAGAAAAATGTTATCATATGATATATTTAAAAATTAATGGAATTGGATTCTCTTGCTAAATAATTAATTAAAAAATTTAATTATTTAATTTTAACATAAAAATAATTTATTCTATTTTAATTCAAATTTTAATATTAGTTCATCTCTTATTTTGAATATTTATTCTTAATTATAGTTTTTGCATCATAAATTTTATTTTCAAAGAGTAAAAGATTGATATGACATTTCACTTTTAGATCTTTATGTTTGTAGAATCATTAGTGATATTAACTCTTACCTATTATTTTTTTCTCTTTCTCACACATTTATAATCTTAAACATTTTCTTAGTTGTTATTTAATAATTGAGTATTTTTTAATATTACACGAGAAATTGATAAATAAAATTATTACTTGAGTAGGAACATAATTCAAATATAATATAAAAATATATTATCGTGGGGGTAGTTTTTTCTCAATTTTAACTCTTTGTGCAGTCCGTTTAATTTTTTTTTTTTTTTTTGTATTGGACATTATAGAGTGGTAATGTATTGTAGAAGGTATTGTAGTATTACAAATTTGCATAGAAGGTATTATAGTTCAAAAAATAAGTTATTGCTTATGCCCTTTCCGTATGAGTTCTTCCGTTTAACATTTTAGGGCTATTTTGATATATTAATATTGTATTTATGCTTTTATAATAATATAGGCTCTGCTTTTTTTCTAAATGAATTTGGACAATATAATACATTCTCAAATTAAATTAGTAATAGGACATTATAACACGTTTTCAAATTAAATTAGTATTAGAAACTTTTAAGAAGTGTATCTTAAAAGTAATTTGATTACATGACTAAAGATATTTACTTGTTCAATTTTATATGAATTAAATAGCCAGAAAGTAATTATACTAATAGGATTCCTAAAGGTAATCATGTAGGATTCCTAACGTGTATTATGTCTTAAAACTAATAAAATTATAACACTAATATCTAGAATTATGGTTATGTCCTTTTATTATGAGTTATTATATTTATTATTATAAAAATTATTTTTATAAATTAATATTATATTCATACTTTTAATAATATAAATAAATATATATAGATAGACAGATTATCGGATATGGAATATGGATCTGATCCGTACATATGTTAATCAAATTCTAATGAGTAGATGTGTCACCATAATGCTCCAAACAAGGTGCAAAACTGCCATTGGTCAGAAGATATCCATATTACTTTCCTATCCAGCAGCTCGGAAATTAATCTCAAAACCTTTCTAGACGAGAGGAGTTTTTCGATGGTAGTGCCAACTCCCCAATATTGTTAGTGCCTAAAGCAATTTGATTTCTTCAAGTACATAAGTTTTGGTCCCATGCTGCGACCTCGTTTGGTCATGCAGTCAAAAATTACTTATTTTAAAAATTATTTTTATTTAAACGTATTTTTTTTTAAATTTTTTTTTAAAATAGCAATTTGTGTTTGGCCAATTCATTTGAATAGTGTTTTTTGTAAACTCATTAAATTTGATCAATCTTTTAAAAAAAATACTTTTAAGTATCAAATTACAAAAAAAAGACAGTAAAAGTTTAAATTGCTATAGTATCATTTAGAAAAGAAAAATAAATATAAAAATTTATAAAAGAAATCAATTTAAATATAGAACATAAAGTAAAAATATAAATTAAAAATTTCAGTCAATGTAAAATATAGTTATTTTAAAGCAATAACATTGACTATTTGGTACTACTTATTGTTTACATAATAATTTTAATAAATCAAAATACATCATCAACATAATCACAAGCTCATGTGTTCTACGATCTTAATCTGTATTTACTTGAATGATGCTATAAATCTTCATCAAAGTGCTTATTTTTTTATAATTGAACAAAAGCGAGTCTGAATGGGTATACTTGACGACTCTCCCCGGCCAATCCTCAGTCGTCCGTCCTTGCTTAGATTTAAATTTAAAATCTACTCTTAGGAATAGGAGAAAGAGAACTAAAAATATGATTAAAATATAAATTTTAAAAAAAAGGAAAAGGAAAAGAAAAAAATATTAAATTAGTGAAGGGTAATTTGGAAAAAAAATTAAATTAGGTTATTTTTGTATTGAACAAATTAATTTTCTGCTTCTTCTTCTTAGAAGAAGCTACAAATTGTTGCTTCTCCCCAAAATTAGAAAAACTGCTTCAACTGCTGCTCAAAAGTACTTTTTCATTTTGGCCAAACGCCTTAAATTTTTCGAAAAAGGGTCAAAAATATTCCTTTACTATTCGAAAATGTTCATTAATACCCTCCATTATACTATTGGTCCACTACAGCTCCCGACATCATTGAATTGATACAAAAATGCCCATCTGTCGTTAGGACCATCCACCATGGCAATAGTATCCTATGTGGCCTGACATATTGCAGAGGTATGGCATGCCACCTCATCGCACTTATCCCATTTTATTCCTCCCCTACTTTTTCTTCTTTCACCACCATCTCCCTCTTCACCCAACCACCGACAACATCACATCCTCCTTCACCACACACATATTCTTCCACCACTATAAGATTACTAGTCTTGACACCATCAAATCATCATTCTTTCACAAAAAATTAAATTGAAATGAAAATTTAATTTTATGAACTATATTTTTCCAATAAATCATCTGAAATCAAATTGAACATGGCGATGGAAATGCAGAACACTGAGGATCTTCACATTGATAAGAAGCAGAAAATAAAAAATCAACAGGGTGAGACAGTTAAAGCTCCTTAGTCTCCGAAAAAGCCTCGCCAAAATAAACTAAAGTTGGAAAAGGCTGACTATAATTTGGGTTTAGCTCGGGGGAATATTCTGCTTTGCCTTCCAATTTGTTGCGATTCTTGTGTGAACATATGCGACACTGAAAGGGATAGATTCTGTAAAAATTGGATGCTTCGTCAAGAAAACAAACACCTAATCTCAATGAAAAATCTAAAGATATGGTAGAGTACTCTTTGATTATTCTTATCTCCAGGCCTAATTAACAATAGTTCATAAGCTCTTTGCTTATTAGTATGTACCAGTAAAGACCGAATTTTTCTGTTACTGTGGATGTATTAAGCAACTTGGAATCAGTAAAAAAAATTTGAAACAAAATTGGAAAATGAAACTCAAAAATCAAAATTTTGATTCAGTTTGATTTTTGGTGAAATAATGATGATTTAATGGCGTCAAGACTAGTGGTTTGATAGTGGCAGAAGAATAGATGAGTGATAAAGGAGAAGGTGATATTGGCAGTAGTTCGGTGAAGAGGGAGGTGTGGTGGAAGAAGAAGAAGTAGGGGAGGGATAAAATGGGATAAGTGCGACGAGGTGGCACGTCATATAGCATGCACCTCAGCAATATGTCATGCCAAATGGGATAATATTGCCAGGGTGGAGGATCCTAACGATAAAGGGGTAATTTTGCATTAATTCTATATGTCAGGGCTGTAGTGAACCAATAGTATAACGGAGGGTATAAATGAACATTTTCGAATAGTAAAGTGGTATTTTTGACCACTTGCCATAAAAAATTTTAAAAGTACTTTTGGCCTTCGAGAAGCTTCGCCAAACAGGCTCTGAGACTCAAAGAAAACTGGTAAGAGTATACTTTAAGTTTGGTGCGGGTAATGAAAATTTTAGATTAAAATTCAATTTACTCCCTTAACCTTTAAAGCTTGGAAAATTATACCCCATTCACATTTTGAACAAGAACGATAACTCCATTGTACTCAAAAATCAGTTGGAAAAAAAACTATTACGAATAAAAAAAAAAATTCAGAATAAACCTCTTTTTGGAGGGAATAGTTTTGGCGCTAGAATAAGTTTGGCGCTATAATATGGTAATTAGCATAAATTACAATATTTATTTTTAACTTTTAAGCAAAAGCTTGACAAAAAAATTTGGAGAAAACCTAGAGTCATCTGAAAACTAGACGAACTTTTCAAGGAGAGTAACCTTTTTCACTATTGCATATCAAGTGGTTTTGTGTTTGTGCACAAGTCCAAAGTTTGAATATATTTATATAATATATTCTTATTATAATATATTTGTCAGATTCTATGTTTCAAAAGGACAAAAGACATATACTAAAATACTACAATATGAATGGAGTCAATATACTCTTTTACTTTTGTATTTCCACTTAAGAATGTTTTCATTATATGTATTGGTTTGCAAGTGGGTAAAGTTTTATCTATCCAATCCAGTATCTTTCTCTTCGTCAATTTCCATCGATGAATCCATATCTTCTCAATTCAACAGCAAGGAATTCCACCTAAGAGCTTCACTTCTAGGCTTTTTTTTGTCTATATCTTCTCAATCGGGATGGTTGAGTTGTTGATATCCAATTCTGTTCTCACATTTTATAAATATCATGTATACTTTTAAAATATCAGTTTTTGTATTATTACCTAATTTACAAGGGTCATTTAAGTATTTTCTATAATTTTCTATAATTTTTAAAGTCTTAAAAATTGACTTTTTTGCATTTAAATTACTTGAATATGTATTAATTATCCCTTTAAATTATCTTGTGGTGGTTTAATCATCCAATTTATTATTTGCATCCACATATATGTTTCATAATATTTTAATTCATTTCATATAATTATATTTGTATTATAAGCTATTTACATAATTTTGCAATAATAGCTTATATGCTATGCATAATTACATTATTTGTGCCCAAATAACATTTTTATATTTTTATAATGTTAAGTTATTATTTTTAAATACTTTACTACATAAATAATATTTTATTATTTGTTAATTATTTTTTATAAATTAGTTTTTGACAAAATTTCGAGTATTTAAATTATGGTCCAGTTTTAAAGTGAATTTCAGACCAAAACAGGCCCAAAAGATTTGGCCCGCTTCATTTCGCCTTCATCAGCCCAAACCAAACGACTCCTTCTCTATACCCGGTTCGGACCTGTTTTGTGACCTGCCCCATCTCTCTTTTAATCTTGACAGTTGATCTCAAATGATCAACGTCTCATAAACTATCCCTCTCTTAATTAACCAAACTCACCCAGAAACCCTACCACTTCTCAAAAACCGCTTCCCTCAAAAATTCTTAGGTGGTGACTTTTCTCTTTTACTACCCATTTAATAAGGTTGTCACATGTCAAGACCTGCATTCGCGAGAAAACGGGACGCGACAGGGTCCTCATCATTTGCACCAAATCAATGCAAATTTATTCACACACTTTCATCTGAAGACTTCCTGTGTCTTGCTAGCCTAACATGGCATTTTACTATAAGGTGAAGTGTAATATTTCATCCAAAATAATACTTGGATTTTCTTGCTTGAAAATTTTAAGATATTTTTGTGTTATTTTGAGGTCATTCTAAGATTCTTGTAATAGTGAAAATCGTATATCAAAGTTCAAGAAAAGAAGTCTCCTTAAGTAAAAAAATTTAGAGATTCTTCTAAATGTATTCCCTTGTAGAATGGTCTAAAGCCATGTAGGGGCAGACACATTCTACTAGCGACGATATATGATTAAAGTATTGTGGAATTTTCTGTGAGGTGCCATGTTGTTCATTCTGGGATTTATGGGGACAAAGCCGAGTACTCTCGCTACAGGGACGAAAGCTCTGAGGGAGAATTGAGATGCCCTTGAAATTTACTTATTTTTTTTTGAGTATAAGGGGTTATCGTTCCTATGCAAAAGGTAAAAGGATATAGTTTCTCAACCTTTAAAAGTTAAGAGGTACATTAAATTGCATAAGGGCATTGTCGTTCCTATTCAAAATGTGAAAGGAGTATAATTTCCCAAGCTTTGAAAGTTAAAGGGTTAAACTGAATTTTACTCAAAATTTTATTGCGATTCTTCAACTTCTCCAGACGTTTTTACATATGATACATCTTGAATTATATTAGTCACTTCAAACTCTTGGAATTCTACAGCTGTTTGAGATTGTTAATGAAGAGAACCTCGATTAATGTACCGGATAGACTACATGCAATTAGTGAGAACTGTTGGACTACTGTGTTAAAAATATGACGATGAATAGCTAGTGCAACTATTTCCTCGTAGGTCCTAAAACTAAAATCCATCTCGAAGTACAACTCTTGCATCATTTTATCAGTATTATTATTATGCTACCATAAGACTCAAAGAAAACAATTCACTTTCATTTTGATGAGGATAATAAGAACTTTATTGCAACTCCTCAAATTCTCCCCTTTTCAAGACGTACGTTACTATTTAGGTACAGTGTACATTTCTTTAACCGATTGAAATCTGATCTATATGGTGCAATTCTCCTCGAATTCTCCAATTTGTTGAGATATAATGAAAAGAATCCTGATATTTAGTGTAGCGTTTCGACTACATGAAAGGTTTGATGACTGTTAGACTACTGTGGTGATGAAACAATTGTGACTATTTAAGGATAAGTCTTCATCGTCCAGTACACGTGAGAATTCCCTGATCCTAAAAACTCGCCTTCGATTATCTGCCGACCAATATGGCGGTTTTTAAAACCAAATTGAGCATGAAGCTTCTGATCGACACCAAGGCTCGTAAAGTTGTATTTGCTGAAGCTGAAAAGGACTGTGTCGATTTCCTCTTTCACATTCTCACATTGCCTGTGGGCACTGTAACTAAGCTTCTTAAGAAGAAAGGAATGAGTGGATCCTTGAATAACCTCTACGGAAGCGTAGAAGATCTGAAGGATACCTATATCCAGTCGAACCAATGCAAAGATATCCTTTTAAAACCAAAGTCTTCAGTTGGGATCTCTTCAGCTCCTTTCCTATTGCTTAATGACGTTCCTACTCAAAGGACCGTTTACGGATATAGCTCCTCAGTGAATCACGCAGAAGTTTATGACGACCCTAGTGCTTTCTGTCCATATTGTGGGCAGTGTACAACGAGGAAGCTGTCGCAGCTACAGGGGGGGTTTGTGAAGCAGGCAGTGACATTCATGGTTATGGATGACTTAGTGGTTAAGCCTATATCCGCCATTTCTAGCATCGCCCTTCTCAACGAGTTTAATGTCAAGGATGTTGGTGTACTACAGGAGAAAGTAGTAAATTTAGGAATGGAGGAGGTAATTAATTAGTAATAAGTAAATATCTTTCTTGTTTTTTTCTTTTTGTTTTTTAAACTTTTCTTTGCACTTGGTAAACTCCTATCATTTTGCAGGCGCTGAAGTTGCTGAAGGCATCTTTCGAGTCGGAAACAGTTCTCACAAGCGTTTTCATGAGCACAGTTCCCACAAGTGTTTTCTAGAAGAGTGTAAAGCGGAGAAGAGCTGTTTATAGCAGAGATTTTCAGTTTATAATTGTCCTTTGAGTTGCTACCTTTTGTTTGTAGGTTCAGTTAGCCATTGCTAAATCATACTTTGTCTATTTTGAGATTCCCTTTCATTATGTTAACTGCTTTCAGTCTTGAAATACATAGTATCTGTTCGCAAGCATCTAATTGTCTTTAGAGATTCTTCAGCTATGCATTTCCTCTTTATTGCAACATTATAAGCATCTAAGGGCTTTGTACGGAATCTCGCTGGATGTATCGAAAAGCTGCATATATACATGAATATTTTTTAGTCTAACTAATGAAAGATACTAATGTATTTTAATCGGATTTACTAATTTATAAGTGAACGCTGCGTTATCTGTCTTAAGTTCATTTACGCAGAGAAGTTTCTCAAAAACTCATCATAGAATAAGCCTCTACATAGTAGACTCTTCAGCTTTCTCCAAGATTTTAAGTGACGTCAAATAATACTGAGGCATTCAATTAACAGATTCCTGACCGTGGATATTCAAGAACCTCCATGGTGGACGTTCAAAGATATCACAGCCTTAAAAAGAAACCTCAAAAATGCTATATTAATCGTTTCTCTATGGTGGAAATAGTAGCTAAATTAATTATCAGGCATACATATATACTTGTGAGATGTGTGTCTTGGATTGAAGGGATGACTATTTTAGAGAATTGTTTGCAAAGTTTGTAGAAAAATAAGCGATTTTTAGTAACAAAAGCAATATTTCTGTTATAAGAGGGGTTGGGAACAGAAATTTGTACAACTACTCTTTGGAATAATCGAGAATTAAAAGCAGAAAATTAATTTTTACAGAACAGAAGCCTCTCACTAGCTGGGTGAAAGTGAAAACTGGGAAAGCTAGCATAGAAGGAGTATTTTACACAGAGAAAACACACCTAATAAGAAGAACATTGATTCAATTCAACCTCATAGGCATAGAACGCTTCAATAGATGATAGAAAAACTATATCACTTTAGTGAATGCTTGTAACCACCTCTCTAGAGTTTCATGTAAACCAAATAACTAAGGAATCATGTCTGAACCAAAAGAATAACTAACTATGATATCACCTAATCTAGAAGATAAATACAGTCTAATCTAAGAGATAAATACTAGGAACAAATCGATAACTACTAGTAACAATAAAGATATAGATGAGTACTAATCCTAAGAGAAAACAAGGACTGTTGATCCAATAGTGGTTCATCCAAAGGAACAGTGTTGGCTTCGTTCCTCAATAGCTCCTTTAACACGTAGGAGTATTGTTTCTAAGCTTGCCAAAACATTATTTTGGGATTGAGCCTAGAAGTACCCTAGAAGTGCATGTGGCACCCGAAATTAAGATCCTAACCTAGATTCCAAGTTTGCAAACATGTAATATTATTGTACACACTGTTTTTTGAAAGTTAATTAATAGTACTAGCTACCTAATAAGTGTATTGGGTTAAACAATTATAAAGTCGGGTCGGAAACTACTGTAGTTAAATTGTTTGGGCTGAAATCACGAAGTCGAAGTGCTCGGGCCGAAATCACGAAGTCAAACATGAGAGTCGAAGTCGGTTCGATTGGTCAGGAAAGATCACATGATCAAGGATCGATCCTTACCCCTTATACCTCACCTCCGGACAGATCTTACATCTATATCTCTCTATGATGCTCGTGCTGCTATTTGAGGAATATTAAGTGTATTGAATCTCATAATAAATGAGGCTTCCTTTGTAATCCGTTTATAGCTTTTATTGTAACCTTTGCACTTACCCATGTAACCTTTGCACTTATCCATGTAAATTAAATATAGAGACTTCTAGGCTTCCCCAGGCGGGAAGATTGGTTTATAAGGGTGGAAGGCACCTCCTTTTGAACCACTTTTGGCCAGACAAGAAAAGTATACATGTTCTTCATCATCTTCTCTATTATCTTCTTTTTATAATTTCTTATTGAATTACAATTTGATTATTCTATTATTATCTCAATTCTAAGCCTACGAATTTCGCCTTTATTTGATAGCGAAAGAATTTACAGATCCTTAACCCTACTATAAATTCAATTGTTATCCAATATTTAGGGTAAACAGTTTGGCCCCCACCGTGGAGCTAAGGATATTAGTAAATTTCTTCCAAATAACGAAGGTTTAATTCTGCGGTTGTTTCTGTGAAAGTTTCTCTGTGAAAGCATGACTCAAATACCTCCTCTCAGGAACGAGGCTAACGAACAAGAAGAGAATACCAACTTGGTCGGACATGAAATCCCGGCCGATATTAACTCCC
>MCJB01016569.1:7847-23741 GCA_002018475.1 Nicotiana obtusifolia
CATGTACATATATACGCCTCCGTGGGCCTCATCATCATCTTATACATATGCCTCTGTGGGCCTCCTCATTATCATACCCAACTGATCAGTGGTTGCACAATAGGTGCCTGCCCGGCCGACTATAGCGCGGCGTGGTAAAGTAAAATAGATAATGCATGCTGGACTCATAAGATACATACTATCATGGTGCCGTAAGGTCGAAGAAATAATAACATATCAATCCTCCCATTAGAGGGGAAACAATATACGTATTACTACCTTCTAAGAGTAGAGTATCTTTGGGGTTCGTTCATTGCATTATGTACAATCAGAGTCGTGCAAAAGAAGGAAAAGGAAAGTCTCACATACCTTGCAATACTTTCCAATCTCAAGCTATGAAACTTCCACGACTTCTCAGTCTACAATAAGAGAAATGATACTACCGTTATCGTTTAAGCGTCGTAACTATTATGTATCGACTGTAACCTATTTTACGATAAAATGGACAGCACCTCCCCTATATATATGGCTTCACACCAGTCAAAACAATCACCAAACAGCCAAACAACATCAATAAGAATCATATTAAGCCTCCCAAAACAGTCCACGCACAAGCCAATTGCTTAATACATACGATGGCCACTATAGTCGTGTCAAACGACCCGGAAATGTTACGAACAACTATCAGCCCACAACCCTAAATATATATAGTGTTTCTCCACACCCTTCCTCCTCCAAAACTCCACAAATCAGCAGTAAAACACGCAGCTTTACAGCAACACAAAACAGTCCACAAAACAGTCCGCTACAAGTGAATAACTCGAACTCACGACTTTCGATCACCGTCCCGTGAGTTCTTACATATATAGAACGACTTACCAAGACTTAACAATAGAAAAAAGGTATGAAAGAGGGCAGTAAACTCACCTTACTTGTTAGATAACTTAGCCCTTGCTTTGGTTTTTCACACCCTAGGTTTCACCTCCAATTAGAACTTGAGAGAGGGGGAAAATCGATTAGGGTTTGTGTGGGATTTTTGGGGAGGGGTTGCAGGGGTTCTATTTAGGTTTTGAAGGTCTAGAATAATAGTGAAATAACTGACTTTAAAAGCTCTTAAAATCCCTCTCTTGGCCGACTTTGGAGCTTTTAATTTTATCCCTTTATTTTGGCAAGTAGGGGATGCACCTACTTGTCACCTACCAGCCTGCGAAGTTATGTGGAAATACAATTATCTCAATATTCCGAGATTGTATTGACAAACGGTTTGATGCGTTGGAAACTAGACTCATAGAACTTTAATTTGGTAGGTAGATCACCCCGTAATTCCTTGTAAATTGGGAGAAAAGCTCAGAAACATTTGACCTAACGTTTAAGTAAAAGTGTGAACCTAAGTTGCGACAACTTTTGTTGACTTTTGTTTCATAACTCGTTTGACTTCAAGACTTATGAAACAGATATCATATGATTCAAATACCTTAAAACATGACCTCTTGGTGATGTTAATCACCTCTCGATTTACGCGAAAATGCGAGTTAAAACATCCTTAACTCGTTTATCTTCTAATACTTGTTAACCACCCTTATTCACCCTTGCATCATTTAAGACCAATAGGACTAAACTCTTATTGTCTCAAAGGTAATTCTCTTCTCGGACCTATGTAGATTGTCTTACAGTGTAATCTTACCTGTACAAATATGGGTTATAACACTATCCTTAAGGACAAGCAAATGGGGTTGGTCATACTGACGCTCCTTGATGCGATCGTATAAGGAAGACCGAGAAATCACGCCAGCCAACACCCGATCAGATTCCGAGATGTCTAATCTCACAAGTCTATTGGCCAAGGCCTAAACATCGACTGCGAGAGGTCTCTCTCCAAGTGGAATGCATGCCAAACTCCCCATACTCACTGCCTTTCGGCTTAAAGCATCGGCCACCACATTAGCCTTTCCCGGATGGTGTAGTATAGTGACATCATAGTCCTTTAACAATTCCAACCACCTCCTCTGTCTCAAGTTTAGCTCATTTTGCTTGAACAGATATTGAAGACTCTTATGATCCGTGAACACCTCACACGGCACGCCATATAATTAGTGCCTCAAAATCTTCAAGGCGTGAATTATGGCTGCCAATTCTAAATCATGCACCGGATAGTTTTTCTCATGAATCTTCAATTGTCTCGAAGCATAAGCAATGACCTTGCCCTCTTGCATTAGCACTGCACCAAGCCCAATACGAGAGGCATCACAATAAACCGTGTAAGGCCCTGAGCCTGTGGGAAAAACTAACACTTGTGCCGTGGTCAGAGCTGTCTTGAGCTTCTGAAAGCCCGCCTCACACTCTTCCGATCACTGGAACTGGACACCTTTCTGAGTCAACTTGGTCATCGGGGCTGCAATCGATGAAAACCCCTCCACGAACCGACGATAGTAGCCTGCCAATCCCAAGAAACTATGAATCTCTGTGACTGATGCCGGCCTAGGCCAGTTCTTGACTGCCTCAATCTTTTTCGGATCAACCTGAATACCCTCTGCCGATACAATATGACCCAGAAATGCAACCGAACTCAGCCAGAATTCACACTTTGAAAATTTAGCATACAACTGACTATCTCTCAGACTCTGAAGAACCACTCTGAGATGCTGCGCGTGCTCCTCCTGGCTGGGGGAATATACCACGATTTCGTCAATGAAAACTATCACAAATGAATCCAGGTAAGGCCTGAACACTTGGTTCATCAAGTCCATAAAAGCTGCTGGGGCATTTGTCAACCTGAAGGACATAATCAGGAATTCATAATGCCCGTACCGAGTGCGGAAAGCTGTCTTAGGGACATCGGATGCCCTAATCTTCAACTGGTGGTAACCAGACCTCAAATCAATTTTTGAAAATACCCTGGCACCCTGGAGCTGATCAAACAAATCATCGATCCTCGGCACTGGGTACTTATTTTGATTGTGACTTTGTTCAACTGTCGGTAATCGATGCACATTCTCATTGACCCGTCCTTCTTTTTAACAAACAACATTGGCGCACCCCAAGGTGAAACACTGGTTCTAATGAAACCCTTCTCGAGCAAGTCTTGCAACTGCTCTTTCAATTCTTTTAACTCTGGCGGAGCCATGCGATCTAATTGTAAATGGTGGGGCTCTCCCCCACTTAGCTCTAAGCCACCATCACATAATGTAGAGCCCACCACGATTCCTCCTTCTCAATTACCATGATCTCACACCATTAACACGACAGACTTGTCGAAGTCTTTGTTAAGCTTTTCATGAACATCCTGGATCACAAGTCATGGTCACACATTCGACCTCTTGCTGGGTAGCAAGTAGTATACCTCGCGGAAGCTTCATTGACATCACGCCACCGGTAACCTGCTCACAGGAGATAACCCATCTGTGGAATTCCTTATCGACATCTTCTAACGACGCTGCACTAGGTACAACTACCCCGTAATCTGCAAATTCTCCTGAGCTCATGCTCGCCCACCAGCTGTATAAGTTTGCTCCTTCCCTATTGACATCAACTGAAAGTTCAATAGTACTTTACGAACTCAAGTCATATTGCACCTTAAACGATAATCAGATCTTCACACCCCTATTCATTTCAAATAAACTCCTTTCTGCCATATTCAATCTTTCTTCGTACGTCAACCATCACTCCAAATAAAATACGTAGGCCAAATCACCTTCCATCATGATTCCCTAACCGTTCTACACTTTCTCAAGGCATGCGGCTATCCTACCACAGATTCCATATGCTAATCTGTCACTCTTATTTCGGTTAAACCATCTCCTTTAAGCGACTTTTCAACCTCTGCTTCTCATACTTGGCCTGCTAGTACTTCAACCACTGCGAAATACTTCCGGCCATGTCGTTCCTCATACTTCGCTGCTCACGTGTTGCATCAAATCAAAATCCATCTTTCTCGAGCCATCCACACTAGGAATACTAATTTGATTTTTTTTTTGCATCGCTGCACACAGCTATCCCTGGCAACCACCCCTCAGGCACCATTTCACAGCACCATGCCCCGAAGGCAAATTCCAAGAAAACCGTATCACCGACGAACCATAATACGTTCAAACAAGAACGACGACACCGCATCACATTGAAAATCCCATCATGCTTGAAAATATCAAGTCTTGTTACTTCATCAACCAAACATGGACATCCATAGTCCGACTGCCTTTCCTTCGCTGGAATTTAAATGCTGAACCTCTAAATCATACACTGAGAAATCCTCCTTTCGAGTTATTCACTACCGCGTTCCATACATAAGCACTCTACCATTTCACCAACATTGTATGACAACAACGCATAGACATCGTAGCAATTCGTGCACGGTCTCAACACCATCGAAGATACAGATACTAAGTTGGAACATAAGAACATCCTTTCACAAGACAACTATAATAGCCTGCCCGAGCACGCATCTAGCACCACGTCTGTAATACCACTACAACTCTTCGACGCCCAATTGATAACAAGCGCTTCTCGCCGCATATGATTGAGTAGGAAGGAAATAAAGGCATAAGCCTCAATAGAATCAAAACGCACGATAAGGGTATCAAGAATAAATGTGAAGTTTTTCCTAACTCTATAGCCTCTAGGGGATAAATACAGACGTCTCTGTACCGATCCCTCAGACTCTACCGAGGTTGTCTGTGAACTGTGAGACCCATGTAACCTAGAGCTATGATACCAACCTGTCACGACCCGGAATCCCACCCTCGGGAGCCGTGATGACGCCTACTAGTGAAAGCTAGGCAAGCCAATCAACCGAATCATTAGCCCCATTTTCATTAGAAATCCATTCAACTAAAACCAACCATAAATAACAACACAATTATATGAGCGAAATGCATAAAATATTTCAATTAAAATCTCTTTACAAACTACCCAAGATCTGGTGTCACAGTTTCACAGACTGTCTAAGATTTACTACAAGTAAGGGTCTGAAAGAAATAACAAAATGCTGTTTCCGGGACTACAAAAAAGAAAGAAACGGACAAAATAGAAAGCAGGAGACTCCAAGGTCCGCGGACGCCTGCAGGACTACCTTAGGTCGCCTGATAATCAGAAGCTGGAAGCTCCTTACAGTCCAAAGCCTGCGGTACTGTGATCTGCACAAAAGAGTGCAGAGTGTAGTATTAGCACAACCGACCCCATGTGCTGGTAAGTGCTTGGCCTAACCCCGGCGAGGTAGTGACGAGGCTAGAACCAGACTCCAGATAAACCTGTGCAGTTATATACCAATATATATATACATATACACACACACACACATCTACAGTAGAAAGATAGAAATAAATGAACCAATTAAGTGGGAAAAAGGGGAATATACTTCGGGATAACAGTTAAAACAACATATCATAGATGGATAGTAAAGAAACTACAAATTAAATTCAAACACAAATCAAGAGAAAATTTCAGACAACTTTCACTTTCTGTCATATCCTGTTGCAGGCGTGCAACTCGACCCCATTTCCTTAAAATCCTGTTGCAGGCGTGCAACTCGACCCCATTTCCTTATAATCTGTGGTAGGCATACCACCCGCTCCCATTTCACAATATCTTGTGGCAGGCGTGCCACCTGACCCCATTTCATTATAATCTGTGGTAGGTGTACCACCCGACCCCATTTCATTATGTCCATGTTGCAGGCGTGCAACTCGACTCCATTTCATTAAAATCCTGTTGCAGGCATGCAACTCGACCCCATTTCCTTAAATTTGTGGTAGGCGTACCACCCGCTCCCATTTTAATAGTCATCACACAAATCACAAGAATTTCAGTAAGGAAACAAAACAATATCATAATTTCTCAACAAGAGAACAATAACATCAAAACAATCATCCATACACGACCCACGGTCATGCTTGACACCAACGTAGAGGCACTCGTCACCATGCCTATACGTCGTACTTAAAGTAACAATTTAACAAAATAGAACGCGACTTCTAATCCCTCAAGCTAAGGTTAGAACGGACACTTACCTCGCTTTACAACTGAATTCAAGGTTCCAACAAACCTTTGCCTTCAAAATTTGCGTCCGAAGGCTTCGAATCTAGTCACAAATAATTTAATACACTCAATACACATAGTAGAAACTAACTCCATATGAATTTACAAATTTTCCGGATTAAAATCCGAAATTTAACTCAAAATTGCCAGTCGGGCCCACTTCTGGTAATCGTACAAAACCCACAAAATGTGATAACCCATTCCGATACGAGTTCAACCATATAAAATTTGTCGAAATCCGACACCGGATCGACCTCCAACCCTCAAGTCTAAGCTTTAGGGTTTTCCCACAATTTTCCCAACTTAAATTACCCATTAATTGCTAAAAACGGTGATGAACTGAGGTAATTCCTCGAAAATTTAGTTAGGAATACTTACCCCGATGTTTTTCTTGAAAATCTCCCAATACTTGCTTCAAGATTTGCTTCAATCCGAGTTCTATGGCCCCAAGTATGTTTAAGGTGACACAAACCCTTCCTTTAAGAATTTATCCATGAAAATCTCCTTTGAATATGGTTTTAAGGATGATTTATGGTGATTCTATGGTGTTTGAAGGTGTTCTTCTTTGTGGGTAATGAAAATGGATCTTATAGAACAAGATGGGCATTGGGTTCTACTTAAAAAGTGTCAAAAATCGGGTTAAAACACCATTTTCAGGTCCAAAATGCGATCCTGTTTGCCAAAAATGTGGACCGCATTTCACCTTTGTGCTTCGCATTTTGGTTGCATTTCTCGCCCCCAGTTTCTGCCTCAAAATGCGACATTCTGGGCCAAAAATGTGGTTCGCATGTCGATTCTGCGATCGCATAATCGACATGTCTGCAGAATTTTTCCTCGACACGAAAATAGGCATAACATTCCCATACGATGTCCGAATTGGACGATTCTTTTTGCTATGGCTCCGAAATTTCAATACGGATCTAATGCTTCAATCAAAACTGAATTTGGAGTTCATTTTCATAATATGATACCACTTATTCTTGAAGATACGCCACCGGCACATTCTTGAAATGCTAAAGTTAAACTCCATCAACCATCCAAAATCCATTCGAGACCCTCGGGACTTCAACCAAACACTCCAACATGTCCCATAACATTATTCAAACTTGTTCCAACCTTCGGAACGTTTAAATTAACATCATAACATCAAATTCGCATCGGATTCAAGCCTAAGGATCTCAAAATCTTCTAAATCGCTCTTTTGATCTAAACCCGATCAAACCACGTCCGAATGACCTGAAATTTTGCGCACAAGTCATAAATCACATATCGAAGCTACAACAACTTCTGGAATTCCATTCCGACCCTCGGATCAAAATCTCGCCTATCAACCGGAAATCGCCAAAATTCTAACTTCACCAATTCAAGCCTAATTCTACACGTGACCTCCAAAACTAATTCCGATCACTCTCCTGAGTCATAAATCCTCTCTCGAAACTAACCGAATCATCGGAATTCACATCCGAACCTTCTAACTCATAAGTCAACATACGGTTGACTTTAGAACTTAAGCCTTCTTGAAAGAGACTAAGTGTCTCATTTCTTACTGATTTTACTCCGAATGCAACTTACTCAACTTGATTACATAAAACATAGATAACGAAATATAATGAGACAGAAAATGGGGAAGACGGAGTGGTAACCCACGAGACGACTGGCCGGGTCGTCACAAATATAATCAATAAAAGCCATAGCAACCTATAATCCAAATGATAAAGCTAAGATCTTTTAACAATAACAAAAAACTCAACCATGGGTTCACACCCCAAAACCTTACCAAACTCACAAATTCTTAACACCCATTCCGATACGAGTTTAAATATATGTGTTTTATCCTAATCATACCTCAAATCGACCCTCAAACCATCAATTTGTGCTTTAGAAAGGTTTTATCTAAAATCCCAATTTTGTTCACTTTAATTCTCCAATAAAATGCTAAAATCAAGTTGGAATCATGATATATAAACAAATCAGAGTCATAAATACTTACCCCAATCCAAATCATGAAAATCCCCTCAAAAATTGGCTAAAACCGAGCTCTTTAACTCAAAATGTGATATATTAACCAAAACCCTCGAAATTAGATGTTAAATAGTCTACCCATGTGTATTCATCGCGATCTTGGGACTTACGTCGCGATTGCAAAGCTATATCACACACTGCCATAGAAAAAGACCTACGCGAATGCAGAACATTGGCTGTGAATGCGAATCACAGCACTCCTGACCTTATGCGAACGTTGGCGACCCCTCTCGATCACGAAGGCATAGAGCCTGACGCTCCAGCTGAATTCCCCTTTTACATGGACGCGTCTACCCTCACGCGATCGGGATGACCACTTCCATCCAAGGCTTGGCCAACACGATTGCCGCTTGCAAACACGAAGAACAACTCGCCTGCCATCAAGAACATTCTATGCGATCGCGACTGCCTGTAACGACCCGATGTGTCGTAGAAACACCTATGATACTAATCGTGCAGATTTGGCTTGTTTTAAGTGCAAATTCCTCTTTGTAATTGTGTAATTTTAACATTTTTGCAGGGTATGAGGAATAAGACTTCAATAATTAAGAAAATAGTTCAAAAAGGTAAGTAATGCATATGCGGTCGCATTTCAGACATGCGGACCGCATATCTTACACAGGCATCGCATACTTGGACAGATTTCTAGGCAAGATTCATGCTAGAAATGCTGTCTAAAATGTAGACCGCATTTCAGGAATGCGGACCGCAAATTTGGCTGCCTGTATCGCAGAGTGGAATAGAGAACTGGAGAATCTTTATGTCAAAAATGCGGTGAGAAATGTGGACCGCATTTATAAAATGCGAACCGCAAATCCCACAGTGAGATCGCAGAATGAGGCAGAGTTTTGGGCCAACTGCCATGCCAGAAATGCGGTCCAAATGCGGACCGCATGTTGAGTTTGCGACCAGAATGCGATCACATTCTGGATACCTGAACTTTTATTTGTTCCGAATTTTGACCCACTATAAATAGGAGCTAGGAACCCTAACATGCAAAAACCCCCTTATTTCGTCAATTACCTCAGAAACCTCTCCAAAACACCCTAAAACCCCAGCAAATCAACCTCCAAATCATCTTGAAAACAACCCCAAAATCCGTGAGAAACATATCACAAATATAGTCATCAACCTCTAATTACCAACCCAGCTTTCCCCACTTAAACCCACCAAGAACCAGCTGTAACTCACCGGGAATGGCCCTAATTTAAGCTGAAAAACAACCGTAGAAGCACTCCCTTCAAACCCCAACATCTATTACAAGAAACCCCATTCTCTAACACCAAAGACCTAGCTCAAATTGCTGCAGATTGTGCCAAGAATTTGAGATGAGTTAAGCACCCTACCAAGTTGCAGCTCGTTAGCCTCGATGGTGTCCACCTGAAGTTCGTGAGCATCCATAAAAGGTTGGGCTTGAGGAATTGTTGGAAATCTAGGAATTTTCGCAAAGCAAGGTAAGTGTTCGTTCTAACCTTAGCTTGAGGGATTAGAAATCGTGTCTTGTTTGCTAAGTTGCTCCTTCTTGAGAACAATGTATAGGCATGGTGACGGATGTCTATATGTTGGTGTCACACGTGACCGTGGGTCGTATATGGTTAATCGTTGTGTGACTATTGTTTCAAATTTTTGAATAATTTCCTTGAATTGTTATTATGTGTTGCATGTGGGAGCGGGTGGCATGCCTGCCACAAGATGTTGTGAATTGAGGGCGGGTGGTACGCCTACCACAAAGTTTCTTCTATTCGGCAAGTTGATGGTCAACTAGACTAGTTGAGTAAGAATTGTTAGGAGTCGAAGAGGTCTAGTGTCAAAATTGTGGGTAGTGTTTTAGGAGTCCGTTAGAAGTTTAAAGGGTCCAGTGTCACATTAGTAAAGTCGTGTCTAGAGTCAACGAAATGATAATTGGGTTGGGAGGTTAGTTGTAGGATATTGACTATAATTGAGTACTGACATTGATTGAGCTAAATAGAAGTCATGTTTGGTTTGGTTATAGCTGAGTTTCCCCCTGGCCAGGATGATTGTGTTGCTGTTATTTGTTCCCTTGCTGGGAAGTTGTTATGTTGATTTGATCCCTTGCCGGGACTTCTTGTGATTGTTGTGATTATGAAAGTGGGAGCGGGTGGTACGCCTACCACAGTATGAATTGTAAGTGGGAGCGGGTGGCACGCCTGCCACGAGATGTGATGTATGTAGGAGTGGGCGGCACGCCTGCCACAAGAGGTTACTGTAAGTGGGAACGGGTTGCACGCCTGCAACAAGAGGCTACTTGGAGGAAAAAGGGTGGATTGTATTTCATTTTGTTTGTGTTAAAAGCTGAATTGCTGCTTTCCTTCTTACTCTTTGATTATTCCTTTTGCTTTATTTGTCTGCCATTCCGATATATGCTTTCTTTTCTCCTGTTTATGTTGCTTATGTATTTTATCTTCTACTGTGGATACATATACGCTATAAAAATTGCACAGGTTTATCTGGAGTCTGGTCCTAGCCTCGTCACTACCTCGCCGGGGTTAGGCCAGGCACTTACCAGCACATGGGGTCGGTTGTGCTGATACTACACTCTGCACTCTTTTGTGCAGATCCCAGTACCGCAGGCTTCGAACAGTAGGAAGCTTCCAGCCTCTGATTTTCAGGCGATCCAAGGTAGTTCTGCAGACATTCGCGGACCTTGGAGTCCCCTGCCCATTTCTTGTATCTATTTCTCTTATGTAATCTAGAAACAACACTTTGTGATATTCTTCAGACCCTGTTTGTAGTACTCTTAAATAGTCTGTGAAACTGTGACTCCAGATCATGGGTAGACCGTGTGGATAGTTTATCGACGATAGTTGTGTAAAGTATTAACTTTGTGTTTATTTCGCTTGTTGAATTACTGCTTTTCAGTTGATGCATTTATGATCCAATGAATTCGTAAATAGAAACGTGGTAATTAGTCTGATTGACTGGCTTGCCCAGCTTTCACTAGTAGGCGCCATCACGATGCCCGAGGGTGGGAAATCCGGGTCGTGACACTGCCTTCTCCCTATCACAATGAAGGAAACCAGACATCAGATATCAGCTACGCCAAAACATGGGGAAATAGCTCGAAACACATCCGAAACGCACCGAGGCCCTGGGGACCCTGTCCAATCAGACCAGCCAATCCCAAAACAAAACATGGACTTACTCGAGGCCTCAAATCACACAAAACAACATCATAACCGCGAATCGCACCTCAATTTATGCCTAAGGAACTAATCCAACTTTCTGAACTCAAATCATATGGTGAACATGCCTAAAAACATCGCAATGAACTCAAAATTTGCATTCAAGTTCCAAATGACACAACATACCTATTCCAACTCCCGAAACCACAATCCAAAATGAATATCATCAAAATCAACTCTCGGTCAAATCTATCAACCTTCAAAACCTCCAACTTTTAACTTTCGCCAAAAGCACCAAACAACCCATTAACCTCCAAATCCAACCACCATAAAATGCTATTGGAACCATCAAAACTCCATTCTAGTGTCTTCTACACAAAATTCAAACTCCGGTAAACTCTTACAACTCAAACACCCAAACTTGGGACATAATATTCCGATTCACTCCGGAATGTCGCGTAGCCACAAATACACATATGTAAAACATCAAATAGGGGAAAAAGGGATAAAGTACTCAAAACAATTAGCTAGGTCGTTACATTCTCCCCCTCTTAAACAAACGTGCGTCCAAGAACAAGTCTAGAATCATACCTTGAGTCTTAAAAAGGTAAGGATATCTCCTTCGCATCTCCTGCTCGATCTACCAAGTAGCCACCGGCTCCATATCATAAGTCAAATCCCAATTTGACTGCACCGTGCTAAAGTTCGAACACAGGTAATAGATCACCATAATTCTTCGGGAGCATCGAAACCTGAAACACTGGGTGAACTCCCGAGAGACTAGGTGGCAAGGCAAGTCTACAGGCCACCTATACCACTCTCTCAAGTACTTTAGAAGGGCCAATATACCGAGGGCTCAACTTGCCCTTCTTCCCGAACCTCATCACACCCTTCATGTGCGAAACTCTGAGTAGAACCTTCTCACCCACCATATGCAATGTCACGAGCCTTCCTATCAGCATAACTCTTATGTCTGGACTGTGCTTTACGGAGCCGCTCCTGAATCAACTTCACTTTCTTCAAAGCATCACGGACCAAATCAGTGACAACCAACCTAGCCTCCCCAGGCACAAACCAAGCAACCAAAGAATGACATCGCCTCCAATATAAGGCCTCAAAAGGAGACATCTGGATACTCGATTGGTAGTTATCTTTGTTGGCGAACTCTTCTAATGGAAGAAACTGATCCTATGAACCTCCAAAGTAAATAACACAGGCACGTAACATGTCCTCAAAGATCTAAATGGTGCACTCGGACTGCCCGTCTGTCTATGGATTAAATGGCATACTTAACTCGACCTACGTGCCCAACTCACACTGCACTAGTCTCCAAAAATGTGATGTAAATTGCATGCCTTTGTCAGAGATAATAGACATGGGCACACCATGAAGTCGAAAAATCTCCCAAATATAAATCTGAGTCAGCTGCTATGAAGAATAGGTAGTCATAACTGGAATGAAGTGTGCATACTTGGTCAGTATATCCACAACAACCCACACTGCATCAAATATCCTCTAGGTCAGTGAAAGTCCAACTACGACACATCGTGATGCGCTCCCACTTCCACTCTAGAGTACCAAGTTTGTGAAGCAAACCACCGGGTCGCTTATGCTAGTACTTCACATGCTGATAGTTCAAACACCGTGCCATATAGTCAATAGTGCTACAAATCATGATACATCTTCATGTCCCCCGGATGGATGGAATACCGCGAACTATGGGCCTCTTCAAGTAGCAACTCTTGCAACCCATCCACATTTGGAACACATGTCCGACACTACATCCTCAATACCCCATCATCACCAATTGCAACCTCCTTAGCATCACCGTAATGTGTCGTGTCCTTTAGGACAAGCAAGTGGGGATCACTATATTGACGCGCCTTGATGCTCTTGAACAAAGAAGATCGTGAAACCACGCAAGCAAGAATCCGGCTAGGCCTAGAAATATCCAATCTCACAAACCGATTGGCCAAAGCCTGAACATCCAGTGCTAACAGTCTCTTTCTAACTGGAATATAAGCAAAACTCCCAATGCTCTCAGCCTTCCTACTAAAAGCATTGGCCACCACGTTAGCCTTCCCCTGATGTTAAAGAATGGTAATATCATAGTCCTCAAGTTAAGATCTTTTTGCTTGAATAAGTGTTGTAGACTCTTGTGATCTATGAGTACCTTAGAAGACACGCCGTAAAGATAGTGCCTTTTAAGCGCGTGAATAGGGGCTGCCAACTCCAAATCATGTACAGGGTAGTTCTTCTCATGGAACTTCAACTGACGCGAATCATAAGCAATAACCGTACCCCCTACATCAATACACATCTAATGCTAATCCGTGAAGCATCCCAATAGACTATATAAGAACCTGACCCCAAAGGAAAAATCAGAATTGGAGTTGTAGTCAAGGCAGTTTTGAGCTTCTCAAAGCTCTCCTCACACTCATCAGACCACCTACTAGGCCACCCTTCTGGGTCAATTTGGTCAATAGTGTAGCAATGGACGAGAAACCCTCAACAAATTGGCGATAATATCAAATCAACCCAAGGAAACTGCGAATCTCAATAGCAGAAGATGGTTTGAGCCAACTGTGAGCTACCTCAATTTTCTTTAGATCCACCTTAATCCCCTCACTGGACACCACCTGGCCAAAAAATGCCACGGAATCAAGCCAAAACTCGCACTTGGAGAGTTTAGTATATAACTTCTTCTCCCTCAAAGTCTGGAGCAGCTCTGATCCTTCTAGCTGCGTAAATACACCAATACATCATCAATCAAAATTATGACGCAGGAATCAAGATATGGCTAGATTACACAGTTCATCAAGTGCATAAAATCTATTGGGGCATTGGCCAGCCGAAATGAATACGTCTTTGGAATATTTGAAGGGCGAATCTTTAACTGATGATACCCCGATCTCAAATGAATACTTGTTCCGCTACTTGTAGTCAACACATATCCTCATAGAATCATCTTTCTTCTTCACAAATAGTAATGGTGCACGATAATGTGACACACTAGGCTTGATGATACCTCAAGCTACCCTTGAAGCTGTTCCTTTAGGTTCTTCAACTCCATTGGTGCCATGCGATTTGGTTGAATAAAGATGCGCAGAGTGCCTATCACCAGGTCAATACCAAAATAAATATCCCTATCGGGTGGCACGCTCGGCGGGTCTGCAGGAAACATATTTGGGAATTCCCTTACTATCGGAACAGACTAATCGGTAGGAGCAGCACTAACATCCCTCACGAAGGCCAAATATGCCAAACAACCCTTCTCCATCATCCTTGAGCCTTCAAGTATGAAATTACTCTACTGGAATATTATCCAAGGAGCCTCTCCACTCCAATCTTGGAAACCCCGGCATCGCTAACGTCACGGTCTTAGAGTGACAATCAAGAATAGCATGATATGGAAATAACCAATCCATGCCCAAACTAACGTAAAAAACTACCATGTTGAGTAATAAGAGGTCAACTCTCATCTCATAACCTCCAATTGTAACCGCACAAGACCTATATACACGGTTCACCACAATAAAATTACCCACTGATGTAGATACCTGAACATGCATAACAAAAGAATCGTTAGGCATATCCAAATAATGAGCAAGTCTGATGACACATATAAATAAGTGGAACCAAGGTCAAATAACATGGAAGAATCCCTGTGGAACACTGAAACAATACTTGTGACACACCGTCAGAAGCAACTTCCTCTAGCTTGGCGGGAAATGCATAGAAATAGTCCTGACCACCACTTGTCCAACTCCCCCCCCTCTAGGGCAACCTCAATCTGGTTGAGTCCCACCCCTAGTTGGATGTGTGGGTGGTCTAGCTGCTAGTGCTGATATCATAGGCCGCGATCTCTACTCTGGAACCCTACTCAGTTGTGTGGGGAAATCCCTCTTGAGATTACTCAAGCCCACACACTAAAAGCAACCCCTCCTCTAACAAAGCTGCTGACCCTGATAATCCGAATAATTTCATGTGGACCCCTATGTAGATGGAGCACGGTAAGAACTTTGTGTCGGCAATGCACTAGATGATGACTGAACTAGGTGAGCACTGTATGAAGTTTGGCTAACTGAAGAATCACAAAGCACATGATGAGCTATCTGAGTAGGCCTAAAAGGACGACCTTTTTGTAGTGTGACTGGCCTCCAGATGAGGCACTGCTGAAACAACTTGAACCACGAGGCCTCTTGGCCTCATGCTCCTCAAGATCAAGCTTGCGAACCTACTTCAAGCGTCTAGCAATTTCGACCACCTATTTAAACATAGCATCCGTCTCGACCTCTCGAGCCAAATTGTAATCCAAACCATAGTTGAGGCCATCAATCAACATCCTGATCCTCTCTCTATCGGCGGGAACTAATCATACTACATGTCGGGCCAAATCTGCAAACCTTATCTCGTACTAAGTTATAGTCATATCTCCCTAGCGTAGCAGCTCAAACTCCCTATGCAACTCTTTTTTGCGAGTTTGTGGGACAAACTTCTCTAACAAGAGAACTGAGAACTCATGCCACGTTAGTGGTGTTGCGCCGACTAGCCAGCCTGACTCATAGGTCTGCCACTATCTATAGGCTGCCCCTATTAGCTCAAAAGCAGTAAATGCAACTCCACTAATATCCACAATACCCATTATGCGAATAATCCAATGGCATCGATCCAGAAAACTCTAGGCATCCTCTAACTCTCCTCAATTGAACTTGGGGGG
>MCJB01016569.1:23899-145739 GCA_002018475.1 Nicotiana obtusifolia
GTTAAGCCTCTTGAACCGTTCAAACCTCTTCTGCTCCTTATCGGACATAGGTGGACTAGCCTCTGCCCGAGCACCAACAACTGGCTAAACTGGTAACACCCAAGGCATATGATAACCCTGAGTTAGCTACTCTGGAGTACGAGCGGCGGGCGTCTGAGCTCCTCGCCTAGCCTGTGAGGTAGCTGGGGCAACTGATACCACACCCACTTGAGCCAACCTCGTCCATACGCTCAAAATATGAGCTAAAGACTCATGAAGATCGGGTATCACAATAGGTACCGCCAGTGTATGAGCTAGTCCCACCAGCTCAACAATATACGGAATCCGCTCCTCTACTGGAGCGACTGGTGGCTCTACAGGTGCTACCCTCGCTATAGTGCGAGCCCCACCTCAGTTTCTACCTCAATCAACGCCTCTCGCGGCCTTGCCTGGTGGTACTGGTGCCTGTCCTCCTGATCTGGTTGAGCATGTCCTCACTATCTTTGAGAGAATAGAAGAGTAAAGGTTCAAACTCAAGAAATAACAAATCAGAACGACAAGAATGAAAAAAAGTGAATTTTCCTAAAAGTTTGGTAGCATCTCGAAGATAAGTACAGATGTTTTCGTGTCGATTCACGAGACCTTACTAAACTTGCTCATGACCCGTAGAATTTACGAACCTAGTGCTCTGATACACATTTATCACGAGCAAACTCTACCAACCGGCAGTGATGGAACCTAACTCTCTTGGTAGGAAATCCAAGCATAAAAAAAGAAATATAAATACTGAAAGAACAAAAGTAATACTAGTCTAATGTCTCAACATAGCATAATAACGTCAATATATGATAAATGCCCTAGAACTAGAAAATATAGAATCACGAGCTCTAGAATGGAAGTACAAGTCTGCGAAGCTAAATTACAACACTATCTGAAAATAAAGACAACATTAAAAATGGAAACAGACGTCAAGACTACGATCGGGATGCAACTCTACCTCGTTTCTCGGACAACTCAGCAAGCAAAACTCCGTTACTAGTGACTGGGTCTGGCACTTGGATCTGCATAGTTAAGTGCAGATATAACTAACCTTGTCGAGGTAATAGAAACAAGAATCCTAACTAACCTCGTCGGGGTAATAGAAGCAAGAATTGTAAATGATACTCGCTATAACCTGTATAATTCAAAAATTCAACAAGTACACAAGAGTAATACGAGCAAGTGAGAAATCTCAACAAGAATCACCTTAATGCACATAACCTCTTAACCTACTCTGCTCAGTCAATAATCCAGCATATAAATGAGATATGCAAACAAATCAGGTAAATAACCAAGGAAATTTCTAGTAAAGATGGAATACAATAACCTAATCAAACACTGGCCAACTTTTCCTTAGAATTTCCATAACCGTACCAAACCACTGATCCGTTTTGCTCAATAACCGTGTGTATACCATCAAGAAAGAACATGAGAGGGTGACCATAGGGGGATGGATCCATATCCACACACGTGCTAATAATATCAACCACATGGACAACTCACGTGCTCCACAGACAACTCACGTGCCAACAATATCAATATCTGGATCTACACAGACAACTCACGTGCTACACGGACAACTCACGTGCCAATAATATCAACCGCAAGGACAACTCAATTATCACAGGCTCAATATCACAATTCACCTGGTGTAGTCACATAAAGAAGTGCAGAGCATATCACACAGAAAGCAGATATATATGTACACATGTACATGATCAATGAATATTAAGTTTCATACTCCTGGACAAGTATTAATAAAATGCTAAGGTGTATGCACGTACAAATTGTGCTATTATATCTCAAATTGGCATTTCCATCATGGATATTACAATTCTAAAGTTCAATAAGAAGATTAACCTCTATGTAACCTCAAATATGGATCAAATAGCTTATAGCGGGCTTACAAAATATGAGAAACATCACAGCATAAGTCTTAGTAATCAAATCAAGGCATATCATAGTCTAAGTACCACCCCGAGCATGGATAAATACCAAAGTGCACGCAAATGGGCTCAACCCCCACACATATGCGCCATCCATACAACGTAGCTATCGTAAATAACTCATTCAACTAGTGCCTCAATCAAGTTTAGGTAATATATTACCTTAAGCAAGCCAAATTAGTACTCTAAGAAGCTCTTCCCCAGTGAATCAACCACCAGACGGCATAAAAGCCGTAGGAACTGATTCCAAATGACAAAGCTAAGATCATTAATGAAAATCAAAAAGTCAACCTCGGGCGAAACCCGACCAAACTCACAAATTTTGAACACCCATTCTGATACGAGTACAAATATACATGTTTCATCTAGATCCGACCTCTATGTTTCTTCTATCTTGTATGTTACTTTCATGTCTATGTTTCATATATAGTTTACCTCTATGTTTCCTATTTGGTCTGTTACTATCACATCTATGTCCCGACCATGTTTGTTACTGTTACATCTAAGATTTCTACTTGATCTACTACAGTTACACGCTTTTACTTATTATATGACTTTACTTGTTACCTGCCTTTACTTGCTACATGCCATTATGTGTTACATGTATTTACTTGTTACATTTTTTTTCTTATTATATGCCTTTACCTGTTACTTGCCTTTACTTGCTACATGCCCTTACTTGTTACTTGCTTTTACTTATTACATGCTTTTAATTACTATATGCCTTTACTTGTTATCTGCTTTTACTTACACATGCCTTTACTTGTTTTATGCCTTATTCTTCTAAGCTATGTCAGATTGGGTGACTATTGGAGCCTTGTCAATATATATGTGTGAATCTAGATCTTGGATATTTGGTTGCCAATTTTACGTCATTCGAGTTCATGTTTCCTTGTTGAATAATGCATATTTATTATCACGACCAAAACTCCCTCCCCTCCTCTCCCCTCCCCCTCCTCCGATTCGTGATGGTCAGAGGCTCAATATCACAATCTACCCCGTGTAGTCACAGGCTACCAGTGCAGATCATACCAGACAGAAAGTAGATATAAAGGAATACATGTACATGATAAATGAATATTAAGTTTCCTGCTCCTGGAACGGTATAAATGACATGCTAAGGGGTATGCATGTGCAAAGTGTGCTATCATAGCTACAATCGGCAATTCCATCATGGATATTACAATTCTAAAGTTCAATCAGGAGATTAACCTCTATGTAGCCTCAAATATGGATCAAATAGCTCACAACATGGTTAAAATATTATGAGAAACATCACAACATAAAGCTTAGCAATCAATTCAATGGATATCATAGTCTAAGTACTACTCTGAGCATGGATAAATACCCAAGTGCACGCACATGGGCTCCAACCCCACACATATGCGCCACCCATACCACATAGCTATCATATATAACTAATTCAACTAGTGCCTAAACCAAGTTTAGGTAATATAGTTACCTCAAGCAAGCCAAATTAGTACTCTAAGAAGCCCTTCCCGCGCGAATCAACCTCCGGACGGTATAAAAGCCATAGGAATCGACTCCAAGTAATAAAGCTAAGTTCTTTAACGAAAATAAAAAAATCAACCTCAGGCGAAACCCAACCAAACTCATAAATACCAAACGCCCATTCTGATACGAGTTCATTGGTACATGTTTTATCCAAATATGACCTCGAATCGACCCTCAAATCATCAGTTCATGCTTTAGAAAGTTATTACTAAAATCCTCAATTTCTTCACTTTAATTCATCAGTTAAATGCTAAAATCAAGGTTGTAATCTCGAAATAAACATATCCGAGTCCAAAATACTTACCCCATTCCAAATCGTGAAAATCAACTTCGAAATCACTGGGAGGCGAGCTCTCTAATCAAAATGTGATATAATAACCAAAACCATTGAAATGAGATGTTAAATTGTCTATCCATGTGGATTCATCATGATCGCAGGATCTACATGGTGATTGCGAAGAGCAATCACACACTGCCCCAGAAGAAGACCTTTGCGAACATGGAACACTGGTTGCAAATGCAAATCACAACACTCCTGACCTTACGCGAATGCAGGAGCCCTCTCGTGATCACGAAGGCTTACAGCCTGATGCTCCAGCTGAACTCCTCTTCTATGCGAACAAATCTACCCTAGTGCGATCGCGATGACCTCCATTCATGGCTTCGTGAACATGATCTCCACTATGTGAATGCGAAGAAAAACTTGCCTATTATCAAGAACACTCGACGCGACTGCGTTCTTCCGATCGCGAAGAAGGAAATTAGACATTAGAAATAAGCTATGCCAAAACATGGGGAATTAGTCTGAAACCCATCCGAAATACACTTGAGGCCCTTAGGACCCTATCCAATCACACCAACCAATCCTAAATCCTAACCTTAAATCATAACACAGACTTACTCGAGGCCTCAAATCACACAAAACAACATCAAAACAACAAATCACACCTCAATTTAATCTTAAGGAACTAATCCAACTTTCCAATCTCAAAACTTATACTGAACATTTCTACACATCTCAGAATGACCTCAAAATTTTTATGCAAGTTCCAAATGACACAACAGACCTATTACAAATCCGGAACAAATATCTGAATCATATATCAACAAAATCAACTCTCGGTCTCGGTCAAACCTATCATCCTTCTAAACCTTCAACTTTCCAACTTTCGCCAAAAAGTACCAAACCAAACTACTGACCTCCAAATCTAAATCCGCACATACGCCTAAGACCAAAATCACCATACAAAGCTATTGGAACCATCAAAACTCTATTTTAGAGTCGTATACACAAAAGTCAAACTCTGGTCAACTCTTACAACTTAAGCAGCCAACCTTGGGACTAAGTGTCCCAATTCACTCTTAAACTTCCCTGAAACCAAAACAACCACCCCGACAAGTCACGTAACCACAAATACACATATGTAAAGTATAAAATAGGAGAAACGAGGCTAAAGTACTCAAAACGACCTGCCGGACCGTTATTATAAACTTAAACAACAATATTAAATAGTCCCAATAGTGAAATAGTATAAATAACTGAAGTCAAACTAATGGTACAATAGAAAACCACCCCAAAATCTGGTGTCACCAAGTACATGAGCTCTTTAAAATACTAAATACAGAGTTTGAACAAAATACAGCACCGTCTGGAATACTGAATAGTGATAGCATGATATAAAAGACGGGACTTTAAAACATGTGAACGAAACAATAGTGCTACCTCAAAATCTCCCGCTAATCCTGATACGTCTCACTTGTAACTACCACAACCAGCAACACTTGGATCTGCACCGAAAGTGCAAAGTGTAGTACAAGTATAAACAACCCCATGTACTCAATAAGTGGCAAGCCTAACCTCAGGCTGAAAGTAGTGTCTATCTTGGAAAGGTCCAATACTCATTTGAAATAGCCAAAAACAATAATAACAACATAATAATGGCAAAAAGGAAAAGCAGCTCAAGTAATATCATGCTCAACCTTGTCACAACAAGAGGAGAATAAGCATTTTGTTCATGAATATCAGTTAAAGCATCAACGTTTTCCCAAAATCACGAAGACATGGATTTATCAATTTAAACTGTGATTCCCAGCACTAAAAGTCAATTAGAGACATCAAAGTACCAATTAGCATGAGGAAAAGTTACAACTCTATGCCTGCATGGCAAGCGTACAGGCCAAAATCAACAACATCACAGTTTAATCATCACGTATACAAAATCTTAGCACATTCATAGTGCGTGGCACAAGTACCCATAGATAATACTCTCAATAGACTCACAGTGCCCAGAAAAATGCCTTTGAATCATCATGCACACACACTCAGCATTGTACGAGTTCCTAGCATAAGCCTCTCACTAAGAACGTATCAAGTACCGGCACTCATAGGTTATTACTTGACTCCAAAGGGGAGGATGCTGTTAGATCTATGTTTTAATGATGGAAAAATAACTTACTTCTATTGTAGGAAATCATGTCCAAAGAAGGAAGTGAAGAAAGAAGAATAAAGGAATTAAGGAGCAAACGATCAAGAAGCAAGGATTAAGGAATCAAGAAGGAAAGCGAGAACCTGCTAAAGATCGAGAAGCAAGGATTAAGGAATCAATCATTCTCATCAAGAAGGATAAATATTCAGCTTTATTTATTTACGGAAGTTAAGGGAAATCATATCAATAAATTTGGGTAGAAGATTTGCCGAGAAGACTCAATCACGACATTCAAGGAAACTGTAAGGCCCCGTAAATTTCCGACAAGTAATTTAAGATTTTGTGGTGGACTAAAGTGTTCAGAGGTAGTAGATAATCTTTGCGGTGAGCTTGGTCACCATGGTACGTACTTTTTGGGTTGAAGAATGCATCGAGGAGCTGGTGAAAGTTTTGCTGAAAGAGGCAATTATGCGTTCAGGTACGCGATCGCAGATCCACTCTACGGTCCGCATACCCATCGCAAAGTTGAGTAGAAAAATAGTTGGATTTTTGAAGATCATTATGCAGTCCCATTATGCGATCACATTTTTGTTTTGCGGTCCACACTTCTATCACAAAGTTAGCATTAAGAATTTTGTTAGGTGATTCTGCGGTCCATTTCGTAGCCGCATAACTTGTCTGCGGATCGTAGACCTGGTCGCAGACTGGTCCAGGCCAGCCTAGTTTTTGGTATCACTTTCACAGTCCATTTTCTGGGCTGCATATTTTTTCTGCAATTCATTCTACCACCGTAAAGCTGAGTTCGGAGGGTCTATTTTCTATTTTTATAACCCGACCCCATTTCATATAAAATGACTTTAGGGTTATTTTGGCCGGGTTAATCATATATTTTAGAGATAGGGGAGTGCTCTATAGAGAGAGGAAGGAGCCCCAAGTGCATTGATCATCAATCCTTGCCCCAATCTTGAAGATTCAAGGGAATCATTCACTAGACCATCATCTACTGGGCTGGCCTGGACTTGTCCTAAGACCATCATGCAATTGTTATGGGTTTAATTAGGTTATGAAGTTGGAGATAGGCCATGCATGTGACATTGGGTGGTAGTATGTTGGATTGTTGAACTATTTTGGTTAGTTTCTTGTTGAAATTGGTTGAGAGAGGAAGGGATTGCCATTGTAGAGCTTCGTAGTCGATTTTGTATAATAGGTATTTGACAAAATTCCCAAGAGAGTTATATCATGAGAATCCTTCTAATTATTATCCAATTTTTCACTGTCCTCCTATAGACCGATATTGCTAGAAGAATTGGGACGTTGTAGTAATCTAATGAAAGCTCAAGAAAGGTATGTTGGCTAAACTTCTCTCTTAGATCAAATTCCATGATGTCCCGTAAGTTTCAAGTATGGTTAGCCCAGGTTCTTAATTCCCATGTTCCGAGTGGTTCCTAATAAATTCGAATGTCCCAAGTAACCGATGTCTTGAAAGTGTACATACTCAAAACGTGTTTCAATTGCTTCTACCTCATCATGATCTCCTTCATGAATGTGCTCGAGTATAATTTACGTATTAAAAAGTTATGACTTCGATTCATGTTTCAAATGAAAGTTTATTAAGCTTAACTAGGAAAGAAAACTCAACATGCTTAAGACTCATATTGCTCATATACATATTTGAGGTCTTGATTCCAAATGCCCTTAATTTTGATAACCTATGATGATGTTTGTAAGTGAAATAAGTGAGAGTGAGATGTAAAACGTGGCCATGGTTGTTGTATCTAGTGCACTTGATTTGGATTCGTGCTTCAATCGTAAATGACCATGCTCTCCTTTATACATATTTCCAATGTGATTTGAGTTATGACATACACATGAGTTGAATTTGTGTATTGCCCTTTTGGGGAAAAATTATTTCAAGAGTAAGTGGTGTATCACTCCTTTATGATTTTAACTCGTGCTTCAATTGCTAGTCTTTTTGCTCCATTCTTAAAGTTGCAATTTCCGGAATATTCTATATGTTGATGTTTATGATGATGATCCTTGAAAGTAATGAAATGAAAGTGTGGAATATGAAATACAGCTAACTTGCCATGAATGAAAAATCATACGTATGGCCAAGTGAGCCAAGGAATTAATGATGTTGCGAATGGTTGAAAGTACTAATGAATTTATGTATGGTGTGAAAGGTTATGAGGTGAATGTATTTGTACTTCTGTTTCTCTTGTGTGCAGAAGAAAATATTTTTGGGAGTATCATTAGCGAACTGAGGAAGGATGGGTCGAAACGACCCACACCCGAAACTACATGTGTCGGTGTAGGAGTGGATTGCGATTATTCCCCTTATTTGGGATGAGATTAAAATATTGATGTGAGGAGATAATTCCCCTTATTTGGGATGATATTGATGATAGCTATGAATTGGAAGTGATGAAGTCGACCTGCACGGCATATGTGGGAAGGCGGCCAAGCCGATCGGGTGGAGATCAAAAGCCATATTGCACGCATGGTGGTTCCTACCCTTGGTGACACCTTTCTTTTTGTATCACTTGTCAATCCACAGTGTTCGTGGAGAGATGGCCTAGCTAATCGTGCTTGATCGGGTTCCGTGCTAAAAACGCAGTGGTCTATCGGTGCTAATGATCTCCCAACAAAAAATTTATATATTATTTCCGTAGTTTTAAAATTGTTATGTTTTAACTTTGCATTTGGATATCATTGATTGTTGCTTCCTGCTTCCATGGTTTTTCCCTTCTTATAATGGCATTCTATTTTGAAAGAGGACATTTAGCTTTACATAGTAGTACTATTCCAATTGTACTAACGTTCCTTTTGCCAGGGGTGCTGCATCTTCAATGGATGCAAGTGGTTTGTCAACGGGCAGCTTGGATCCTTGTTAGCGGCTACCCTCTACTCAACATGTTTTAGTGAGACCTATTTTGTTCCGGGCCTTATGTCACTTGACATGATACTTTGTGTTTTGAGGTATAGCTGGGGCCTTGTCGCCGACACTTCCATACTACTCTTTTGTTGTACTTAGAGGCTCCGTAGACATGTTGTGGGTGGTGTTCGATGTCAGGTAATGAACTAGAAGTGTTGGTATTTAGAAAACATGTTTTCCCTCGTAATTATGAACTTGTAATATTTTGAAAACTATAAATGAATATCCTTTGAGTAATGGGAAAAGAATGTGGAACACTTGACTCTTCTCATGTATATCTCTTGTTACTGATTCCTATATGGCTCATGGTTACGGTTGGGTAGAGGGCATCAAGTATTCTTGCTTGATCGGGTTATCTCGGTTGACCGCCAGTCGCGCTCCCTGAGGTCGGGGCATGACAAAATCGCCAGTCATCACACCACATTTCAAGGGTCAAGTATCAGAAGTTCCTCCCTTATTTTTGGAAGGAATCAATTCAAGATTCATTCTAAGGATCAACTCCCTTGGGTTGCCCATCTCCTAGAGATCTGCACATATCAAAGAAGACGCACTCTTAAATCATATAAATGCAGCAAAATAATCAATAGAAGAGACATACTTTGATCGAACCATTGCCAATCCCTTTTCTTTACTCCAAACAAGCATTGTAGTCTGCTACAGATTTACTGTGTAACTAGTGGAGAGAAGAGAGAGACAAAAGAATCACTTGTGAGGCATTGTATCAAAATAGAGAGAAGTACTTACTTTGTGAAAAAGCTATTGGGGTATGTTATTCAACATCAAAACACTTGTACCAAGATTTTCAGGAACATTAAAAGAGAAATCCCTTGCAACTCAAGGGGACTGAAGTAAGATTCTCAGTGAATCTAAACCAGTATAAAATATCTGGTGTCATTTACTTTCTACAATTACGTTACATTTATCTCGCATCAAAGCTTCAACCGAATAATGGGAAAATCAGTCAACTACCCCGTTAAAGAAAATAATGGATAACAATTCACCCCCCTCTTGTACTTTCAATTTGTATTAGAGCAGGTCTCACATATTTACCCTTTATCCTAACAGCTAGTGAGAAAAGATCATGTCAAACCAAGTAATTGTTGGGGCACTATTTCAAGAAAGGACATCCCAGGTAAGGCCGCCATATATCAATGGACAACACTTTTCGCATTGGAAAGTTCGTATGGAAGTATATGCGAAGTCCTATGAGGAGTCAAGGTCTGGCGCGCAATCAAAAAGGGAACTTACCCACTTCGAGTAGTAAAGTCTAACAAGAAAGCTGAAGGACAATCATCCATTGATCCAAAAGATATAGATGACTATTCTGATGAGCAAATGGAAGTATTCCAAGTTAATGCCAAGGGATGAAATACGTTATATAATGCCTTTAGTGGAGAAAATTTGAAGCTGCGATACAACCAAGGAAATGTGGGACAAATTGGAAGTTACCTAGGAAGGAGCACGCAGAGTGAAAGAAGCGAGGATAAATCTATTGGTTCCTGACTATGAACTCTATCAGATGAAAGAGGGTGAATCCATTGAAAGAAATTTTTGCATGACGTAGCAAAATCATTAGGGATCTAAAAGCTTTTGGTAGACCACACTCCAGTGGTGAACAAGTTCAAAAAAAATCTAAGAAGTCTGCCCACTACATGGCAAACAAAAGTAGTTGCACTTGAATCTCAAGATCTCGACAAACTATCATATGATGAACTGCGTGGAGACCTTACAGCTTTTGAGAAAAGCTTAAAAGACATCTCAAAAAACATTGTCAAGAAGAAAAGAAGAAAACCATTGCTTTCAAAACCATGACTGAAGGATCTGAGAATAATAATGATGATAATGAAGAGGCACTGGAAGAAGAAATTACCATGGTTTCGAGAAATATGAATGGATTGATGAGAATATATAGAAACACAAATAGGGAAGAATGTCATTTAGAAGAACTACACAGTACAACAGACAAGACAGAAATGATGGAAAATATTTTGAACGTGGAAGGTATCGCCATGTTCAAGCTGAATGCCTAGATCTAAAAAGAAAAATCTCTAGAGGATTCAAAGAACACAAATCCTTTGGAAGCTGGAGCGATGAAGACAGCTCATAATATGAATAAATAGCAAATTTTTGCTTCATGACTATTGTGGAATATGATATGAACAAATACTTTGGCTACTGAACCGATGAATATGTATCAGACAATGACATCGAAGAAGAAATTGAAAATTGGTTCATGGCACACGGTGAAACAAGTGAGATAAGACCTTATAATTGTGAAAAATGTAATGAATTGTAGGATATTCTTGATCTAACCCTAAAAGAGTCTCAAAAAATGCTAAATAAATTAAAAAGACTCAATAGGGAAAAGAAAGACTATGAACTTAAACGTGAAGTATGTGAACTCGAAAGAGATGATCTTCAAGAGGAGGTTTAGGAATTGCAATTGGAACTTAATGGCATGCGCAAATCCACCACTCACAGTTCAGTTAGATCTAACCAAGTTACTTGTAAGTCAACTAGAAAAAGGCCTGAAAGAAATGAAACTACTAGCAAAGACACCACTAGTAGATCTAGTGAAAAATCCATCACCGTTTGTCATTATTGCAACAAAACTAGTCATAAGTACTCTTTTTGTATATTTCGTAACTCAAATGTTGTTGGATGGATGTGGAAGGCTAAACATAGCTAGGATATTAATAGAACTAACCAAAAAGGACCCAATCAAGCTTGGGTACCTAAAAGAAGGTAATAGTCTTTCCTTGCAGGAACACCATAAGTAGAGTCGAAAAGGAAAGTGGTACCTCGACAGTGCACGTTCCAGTCACATGACGGGCGATAAAAATCTATTCAAATAAGTCACGAAATCAATGGAGGAAATGTCAAGTTTGGTGATGACTCAGAATGAAAAACATTGGTACAGAAACAGTTCCGTTTAATAATAACCGTGACATTACTGAAGTTTATCTCGTAGACAGACTGAATTACAATCTACTAAGCATTAGTCGACTATGCAACTATGGATATGATGTGAAATTTAAGAAAATTGGTTGTGCTATTGAAGATGAATCAGGTAAAATCATTCTTCTGGGAAAAAGGTATGGAAATGTTTACATCTTAGATTGTCGATAATCTTGATAGTCATATCTGTCTAGCATCCATAGTTGATGATCCTTAGTTTTGGCACAAAAAGCTTGGTCATGCTAGCATGCATTTGATTGAAAAACTCTCCAGACATGAACTAGTTATCGGTTCTCCTAAGCTTAACTATTCTAGAAATCATGTGTGTGATGCATGTCAGTTTGGTAAGCAAACTAGAACATCTTTCAAGCCCAAAGATGTTGTGTCCACAACCAACACTCTTCAGCTTTTACATATGGATTTATTTTGACCTACTATAACTACTGGTATAGGAGAAAAAAGTTATGCATTTGTTATTATTGATGACTACTCACATTTTACATGACTAGTGTTTTTGACTCACAAAGATGAGGCTCTAAAGAACTTTGAGATCTTCTGCAAATAGATAAAAAGAGAAAATGGGTACCTTATCTCAACCATTCAAACGATCATGGAGGAGAAATTGAAAGTAGATCATTTGAAGAATTTTGCAATGAACAAAGATACACTCACAACTTTTCAGCACCTAGATCACCCCGGCAAAATGGGGTGGTGGAATGCAAAAATCGAACTCTACAAGACATTGCTGGAACTATGAAACTAGAGCAATCTCTACCAAATCCTTTTTGAGAAGAAGCAGTCAGCACAACCTGTCATACACCGAATACATGTTTGATTCGACCCGTTCTAAAGAAGACTCTTAATGATTTTTAGAGAGTCAAGAGACCAAACATTGGCTAGTTTCACCCTTTTGAAAGCAAATTCTTTGTCCACAATAATGTTAAGGTAAATCTTGGTAGGCTTGATCTATGAAGTGATGAAGGTATATTTCTCGGTTATTCTAATAATAGTAGATCATTTAGAGCCTATAATAAATGTACATTGTGCGTAGAGGAATTAGTTCAAGTTATTTTTTATGATAATAACTCTATGGTCGAGAAAGGAGTCCTTACAGGTGATGAAGATATCTGCCAAAATCAATCCAAGATCAGTGAACCACTTTATCCAAGAGAATCGACTAACAACATCAATGAAACCTCAAAGTCTACTAATTAAGCTACCGACAAGAATGCTGATTCTCAAACTAAGTCGACTACTCAACATGCTACAGCAATACCAAACGAATGGAGAAGTGAACCTGAATATCCACAGAACATAATCTTAGGAAATCCAAACGACGAAATAAAAACCAGAGGAGCTCTTCGAAACTTTGAAAGACTCTAGTTGAATACAAGTCATGCAAGAAGAACTTGATCAGTTTGACAAAAATCAAGCTTGGACATTGGTACCCAAACCAGAAAATGCAGCAATAATTTGAACCAAACGGTTATTCAGAAATAAATTAAATGAAGAACTACTTGTATGTGTTAGTCTCCAAGTGTTACAATATTAGAGCATTTGTTAGCATGGGCTATGTTGCTGCAGATGGTGCTTGGGTAAAGATGTAGGAAAATTAAGCCAAAATGCTTCCCTCTAACTCCAAGGTAAAAGCTGATACCCCTCATGTTGCTATGAACATTCCAGAATTACTTGAGAAGATTGCTGCATTAGACGACAAACAGACGACCATCAAGGATCTGCTCTTGACCACTCAGTCTTCAGTTTGAGATATCTAGGAAATCTATAAAGAGATAGGTTCTGATATGTCCAACTTAAGAGTCATGGTCCAGATGACTGCAAAAAAGGCAATAAAATCCTTCAGGGAAGTTCACGATCGTGTTGATGGAATCTCAGCCATGATGAACAGCAAGCATTGATTGCCTCAACTAATCCATCTGCAATACTCTTACCTTCTTTCTTCATCGTTGATATATGTTGGCTATTTTGGACAATTTTTGCTCAAGTCCTAGATGTTTTTTTGGATGGTTGCATGGTTTAGTTGTTTTGAATGTTTTGGATGCTCTGGATGATTGTAACTATTAAAATTTTTATCTATTATTAATGCAATTTGCTTATCCCTCTTTTTGAATAATGCCAAAGGGGGACAAAGGACCAACTCATTTTAGGAGAAATTCGAGTTCAAGTCAACTAGCTGGAAAGGAGTCGACCAGCTAAATAACATTGGGAGACAAAAACTTCAGGGGAGCCAACTCATAAGTCAGGGTAGAACATAAAGACCTGACAACAGGTTGAGGGGGGCCCGACTGAAGATAAAATAAACAGGGAAGTAAAATGAATTAAGTTACTTTTTTGTCATCATCAAAAAGGGAGAGATTGTTATATCTATGTTTTAATGATTGAAAATAAATTACTTCTATTGCAGGAACTCTCCGAAGAAGGAAGTCAAGAAAAAGGAATAAAGGAATCTACGAGCAAAAGGTCAAGAAGCAAGGTGTAATGAACCAGCTGGTCATTTCGAGTATTTTAGCCCCAATCCCCTATACATTTCCTCCTATAAATTGTAATACGGTTATGTGACTTGCCGGGGCATTTGGTTTTGATTTCGGGTGAGTTTCGGAGTGAAGTGAGATACATAGCCCTAAGTTGGAAGTTTAAGTTGAAGGTGTTGACCGTAATTTGACTTTTGTATAGATGACTCCGAAATGGAGTTTTGTCAATTTCAATAGCTCCATATGGTGATTTTGTACTTAGGAGCATGTCTGGATATTTATTTGGAGGTCCTTAAGGTCGTTTCTGCTTGAATTGGCGAATGTTAGGAAGTTGAAGGGTTGGAAGGATGGGAAGATTTACTGGGAGTTGACTTTATTGATATCGGAGTCGGATTCTAATTTTGAAAGTTGGAATAGATACATTATGTCATTTATGACGTGTGTGCAAAATTTGAGGTCAATCGGAGTTGTTTTGGTATGACTTGGCGTTAGTTTTGGAACTCGGATGCTCATAGTTTCATAGGTTTTAATCGTGTTGCAATTCATAGAATTGATGTTGTTTGATATGATTTTTGGCCTCGAGTAGGTCAGTTATTTGTTATGAAACTTGTTGGTATATTCGGACAAGGTCTTGGGGGTCCCGAGTGTGAGTCGATTGAAATTGGATCATTTTTGGACTTGATTGAATTGCTGAAGTTGCTGTTTCTCTGTTCTAGTTTCCTTCCACGCGTTCGCAAAGGTTATCTCACGATCGCGTAGAGGCATCAGGGACTGTTGGGATTTTTCTCTTCGTGTAGGTAAGGGAGCGATCGTGAAGTTTGCTGAGCTTGTTCATCGCGAACGCGTGAGGTATATCGTGTTCGCGTATAAGGAAGGTGGGCTAGGGCTGAGACACGCTTGAGCATTGCATTCGCATGACCTGGTACGCGGTTGTCTGGATGGAGGAAGGTAGTCATCATGTTCGCGACTGGCTTTACACGATCGCGAAGAGTGTTTTATTGAGCTGTGGAGAATTGTTCTATGCGATCGCGAGTCATTGTCTGTGATCACGATAGAGGATGACTAGGAAGCAATATTAAAATTTCAAAACAAGGGTTTCATCTCATTTTTCATCTTTTGGACCTAGAGAGCTTGGTCGTGGCGATGATTCGAGGGATCTTCAAGGAAATCATAAGGGTAAGTGAATCTAACTCGGATTTTGCTATTATACATGAATCGATCGTTATTTTTGTCATTTAATTGGTGATTTGAGTTGAAAATTTGGTGAAAAGCTGTGAAACTTCTTAGACTAAATTTTGGGGATTTGAAGTCGAATTTGGGTGATTCTTGTATGGTTGGACTCGTTGTTGAAATAGGTGTTCTGATTTTGTAATTTTGGTCGGGTTCCGAGATGCGAGTCCGGGGTTAACTTTTTGAGTCCACTTTTTGTTTCTGTTTAAAGATTTCAAATTTTTGTTTGTAATAGCTTCATATAGTATATATTTATGGTATGAAGTTGTTTTGGCTAGATTCGAGCCGTCCGGAGTTGGATAATCGTGGGAAAGGCTTATTAGTTAGTGGATTGAGTTAGCTAGTTTTGAGGTAACTGTCTTGCCTAACTTTGTGTGAAGGAATTACACCTTAGGATTGGTGTTGTTTTTGTTAATTGTGATATGTGAAAGTTGTGTACACAAAGTGACGAGTGTGTCCACGACTAAATATGGTAATTGACCGGTTTTAGCTATGTAGATTCCTTTCATGTCTTTAACTGAGTTGCCATAACATGTTATGTTCATCATTATTAGTCTATCTTCACATACTTTACTTGTCATCGTTATTACTTGTCTTAACTCTTACTTGCTAATTGTGTTTACATGTTTAGTTGAAGTTATTGTTCTCCCTATTCCTTATTCATTATTTAACCATTGAGTCTCTTACTTATGTTGCCTAGCTCATTGTTAAGTTGCGTCCCATCTTGCTTGTTTTTGCAGGTTGTCAACTCAGTCATCATGGACTATGTCACCATTGGAGATGGTTGTTCGATTCAAGGGTATGTTATTTGCAGCAATGTATAGCTCCAAGAACGTGTTGTGATTGTTTATTATTATGATTATTATTGTTGTTGACATTATTAAAATTTTGATGTGCGAGCTTAGGGAGTAGGGAATGGGTTAATGTTTGCATTTGTTTTTAAGTTTGATTACTTTATTTTGCACGTTCGACACTGGTTGGAGCATGTTATGTGGTCTCAGCAAGCAGTGAACATAAAGGACAATCCTATGCAAAGAAAGAGAAACGATAACTATTTATATTGGTTACTTACAGTGTGATCAACGCGACGCTTATTTCTGTAGGATTTTTGTTGCTTTGGCCTGTCAACGAAATGCTCGTCCAATGAACTCTATCTTAACCAGTAGAGTAAAGGCAATTTGTTGACCTTCTTACTTTGACTAAAGATTTGTTTCCATATTAAGTTTTCTTGACACTTGTTGCTAAACATGCACTTCAAGAGCCCTCGCCTAGTTCTTGAACATGTTTGGTATTCTAGCTCAGGCGGGGTTGATTCCACTTGTACCGGCCACATCTCAGGCTGGGGGGAGGAGCACAGACTCCTGCATCCTGTACCCCAAAGTAGCGGGTCCCTGTTTACCAGGTTCCCGAGGTCATACAAGTGCAGCCAATTGTTCCAGTTCAACCCGAGGATAGGGCAGCAACATCTGAAGGGGAGTAGCTCAGGCTCGAGAGGTACAAGAAGTACCACCCTCCTACTTTCAGCGGCTTGGCTTCAGAGGATGCACATTGATATCTTGAGGAGTGCCACCGTATCCTCCACAGTATGGGTATTGTGGACACGAGTGGGGTTTTTTTTTTTACTACATTTCAACTAAAGGGAGAGGCATATTGGTGGTGGCGATCGTAAGAGTTGGATAGCCCGGTCGAGGTAGCTTCACTCAGCACTTCTAGCTTCTAGTGGTATTTCGGCTACTCCCAAGGGTCAGGTTGCCCATTACGCACCGCACTATCTAGTGCACCTCCTGCATGGGGTTATTTTAGTGGTCATTCCAGCCGACTAGGCCTGAGCCAGTTTCATCAGCCACGTCCTTCGAGAACTTATTTTGAGTATGGTGATACTCGTCATATGGTGAGGAACTGCTCCAGACTCTGGAGGGGCGCACTTCCACAGACTGCTACTCCACGTATTTCTTAGGTTCCCCAGACTTCTCAGGTCATGGCTACTGCACCAGTTGCCACTCCACCTACACAACCAGCTAGGGGTGGAGGTCATGCGGGTAGGGGTCACCCTAGAGGGAGAGGCCAGGCAAGATGTTATGCTTTTCGGGTGGGACGGAGGCGGTTGCATTAGATGTACTTATCACATATATTATTCCGCTTTGTCATAGAGATGCATCAGTATTATTTGATCCAGGCTCCACTTATTCATATGTATCATCTTACTTTGCTTCGTATTGGGTATGTCTTATGATTCTTTGAGTTCTCCTATCTATTTGTCCACGCCTGTGGGAGATCCCATCGTTGTTGACCATGTGTATCGGTCGTGTTTACTTGTTCTTGGTGGTTTTTAGACCTGAGTTGGGAAGGGGTGTGATGCATATCTAACCTTTGTGAGAGATGTCAGTGTTGACACTCGTACTGTTGAGTCAGTTTTGGTAGTGAGACTAACCAAATATATTTCCGGCGGATCTTCCGGGCATGCCACCTGACAGGGATATTGATTTTGGTATTGACTTGTTGCCAGGATATCACAACCCAAACCGATGGGCCGCGACGGGAACCCAGTGCTTATTCAACCGCGTACCTACGTAACATATCATTCTTATCATACTATCAAGGGTAAATGAGCTCGAAATGCCGTCATGAGATAACAAGGATAAAACATAAGGGAATACTCGACATAGAACGACTCAACGGGATCATTTGTATAATCAAAACATAGAACGACGAGGCCATATAATCATCATATACATGACATATGTCAACAAGCCTTTAAGAGTACATAAACGTCATAAAGGCCAGGACAGGGCCCAACCATACCAATCAATACATGTCCAAAGCATACTGACCAAATAAGCAACTCCGGAGCAAGTAGAGTGCACCAACACCTTCCACTAAGCTAATAGCCTACTAGGAGGACTGTCAACCTGCCTGCGGGCATGAAACGCCAGCATTCCCAGGAAAAAGAGACATCAGTACGGATAACGTACCGAGTATGTAAGGCATGAAAGCAGTATATAAAAGACATGAAAGAAACATGGAGCAAAGTAGCACAGTGAATCATGAAGCATTTATAATGTCATGCATATGCGTATAAATGCAATATCATGCATACCATATGTGTACATAACATCATCAAGCCTCCGAGGGCATCCCATCATATCATCTCAGCCTCTATGGGCGAAATAATCTACGTATACAAGCTGATCAGGTGGTGGTGCGTATATAACGCCATACCCTTTCCACATACCCCATATACATATAATATATACGTATATAACGCCATCTCGTCATGGGTCAATGTACATGTATAAATGAATGCAATGCACAAAAACCAAGTCAATAAGATCTCTCGGGATGTCCTAAGATCAATATGCCTGCGGTTAGTATCGTAAAATAAACTTTATCAACTTACGTATTTTCTGCGACATTGAACAAACGATATAATAATAGGACACATGGGGAATCAAGAGCATAGGTACCCGTAGTAATTCTAAGAATAGAGTCATTTGTGAAAGTTCCGCGTTTGCGCGTTTCATATGTATCATATGGATCATGCCAAAAGGAAAGAAGGGATAGCCTTAACATACCTTAACCCCATTGAGTCCTTCATACCTTCCAAGCAACTCTTCAAACAACTCAACTTAATGTAACATAGCAGAAGAAGATTTAAAATCAGTACTGAGTAAAGGCTAAGTCTGTAACTTAAGCTAGTAGCTCGTTGACATAAATTCGGCAGCATCCCCCCTATAACAAGGGCCTCCTCAAATACCATATACCAACAACACCAACAACAAGAGCAATCCAGCAACATATAAGTATCAATAACAAGTCACCATATAACAACACACAACTACTTCACGAAGAGCGGCAAGCTCCAATTTGAACTGTATACCCCATATCACCCCTTATAGACTTCTTACATTAACTTAAAAGTGCCATTCACATGATAATGAAGTCATTCATCAATTATTCCAGGCTTATACTATATATTTAAAACTAAGAAAAAAATCCACAACTCCAACTATCTTAAATTAGCAACTTTATTCTCTAGTTCATGTCTAGTCCATCCATTTAACTTAATCTACATCAAGATAACCTTAAGAACATGCAAGGACACAATATAGTTGCCTCCTCAGTAGCTTCAATTCAAAATCAAAATTTTATTTAGCATACAATAGACCTCAATGGCAATACAACACCATAAAAGTGACTTAAGCTAATCTTCACTTCCAATCTCAAGTTTCGTATGTCTCATTCATCAATTTACTTGATAAACATCTAGACATGAATAAGAATAAAAACCATATCCTAATAAAGTTATTTTCTCCAATTTCCAGCCATAAGATCACACACACACACAAACACACACACACACACACACACACACACACATATATATATATATATATATCCTTTAAACAACCCAACAAAAGATAATAACATTTCTTCCCCTTTCAAGTGCTATCTTGTAATCTTTCGCTCCAACACAACATTCAACATGTAATTAAACTTAGACACCACCAAAAAGATTTTAAACATACCTCAGGCAGTAGATAGATTTCGAACCGAAGCTTAACTTAGCTCACCGTCATCCTAATTCACATTTCAACACCATAGAGGGGTTATTCTTCACATTTGGCTAACTTTGATGTTGAATTATGGTGTATTATTTTGAAATTTGCTTGGAGCCTTGGGGGAGCTGTTTGGGAGGGTTTGGAGAGTGTGAGGATGGAAGTAGGACGAAAAATTATCAAAAGCTCATCCCAAAAAGTAAAGGTCGGCCACCGACCAAGTGGGTCCCTTAGGGGCTTCCTGCGCGGTCTCGCGAAAGCATGAATATCACTCTACACCGATGTCATATTGATGAATGATTTAATGCATTACAAAGTAGACTTATAGATCATCAATGTGGTATGTGGATCATCCCTTAATTCCAAGTATATTGGGAGAAAAGCTCAGCTACATGTGACCTAATTTTCAGCATATTATGAATGTTACTTGTGACCACAACTCGCTTGACTTTAAAATGTAATTCACGAATATCATACGACTAAAATAACTCATGACATAACCTCTTTATCTCGTTAACAATCCTAGTATCACCCCAAAAGTACATGTTACAACATTCCAATTTGTCGACATTCGATGAAACTTATTTTCCTCAATTTGTTTAGCTTCTAAGATTTTCAACCTTATTGGTACTTGTTATCCATGCACTTAAATATTTGTAACCTCCAAGGTAACATGATTATTTTACTTTATGTACTTTCCAATATAATCTCATTTCTGAGCTTACAACAATAAACTTACAACGTACACCCCTGTATGAAAATATGGGGTGTAACATCATTCGCCCCTTTGGAACATTCGTCCTCGTATGTTGACTGATGCGCCGATCAGTCTCATAGCCTATAGCTCTTACGAATACATTAATATTGTCCTTTCCCTCTAGGACACTATTCTGTGAATAAATCCGAAGGCTAGGACAGTCCCCCTTTTAGGCCTCTTTCTCACATCATGACTTGTGATCGGATTTCTTCCAATCTCATAACTATTGCTACCTTCTGTCATGCAGCATGTACGACTCTGACCTTGTATATTTGCCTATGCGACTCTTCTCTCCTTTTTTCCTCCAACTTTTAGCCAATCTCTAGGCCTCACTTTGTGAACATGTACAGAACTATGACAAGCTGTCCCTCTGGGAATCTATAGGTGTACTGAAGTTCTTCGCTTGGTACATAGTTGAACTTACTACTATTGCTATATTTTGTTTCGTAGCCTCAATTATCTATCCTTATGGCTTTACTACAACTAGGTAGGTCATACTATACCATAACAGTTAATTCAGTTTATTATTACCGAGATCTGCTACCCAACTCCAGGTTACTCTCTCGCTGCTTATCATATATGTGTAAATCTAAATCCTTTAGTGCTTCCTCATTATTGTTCATCTTAATAATGCCGGCCCAATCTCATCTCATATTTTGTAACTTTTATCCATCCACTATTGATTCACCTTAATATTGATCCATAATCTACTACTGGTTACTTGAAACATCTTACGTAATACATTGTCACTAGGACTGGCATCACATTCTATTATTACCAGAACGCGATCTCTAAAATTCACACGATGTTGAATATTACAAAATCCTCTTATCCCTAATTCATATTCAGTTTATCTTGTTCACTAGCCCATACTGATTTTTATTACTCCGGGGTCTAACTTTTCCTTCCGATAATCACGTTGGAGTCACCAACTCCTTTCTCGAAATGAGGATATGACAAGATGGCTTATACTCTTTATTGTCTCAAGGCCTGTCACCTTTTGGCTTTTCCTTCACTTGACTATAGACTCGGTCATCCTATCATATTATGATTTACCGTTATCACCCATTTCTCACATGTTACTTATAATACGTCATTTACTTCTACTTATTCTCCTGCTAATATTTTCGTCTATTACATTATTCTGAAATCTTCAATAAAACATACTTTAACTCTTAGCTCCCTTTGCTTCATCTCACTAGCTCTTCGGGTCAACTAACATTCTATTTTTTCTAGGGGCTTGAGTCATACTAAAGTAAATATTTATCCTTTCTAGGATTCCACTGCCTATGTTCTAAAATTTCTAAACATTCTAGTATTTATATCTGACTGTACTATTCTAGAGTGCATCATTTGGCTATCTCAAAAGGAGAACGATTACCATGCTTTGCACTATCCTTCGGAAATATTAGCTAATGATAACAATCCATCCACAATTTTGGGTTACTCTAACCCCAGCTGGATCCTGATATCCTATCATTCTATTAATCTATATTTGTTAGCTCCCGTAGGGCACAATTGAGATGGGTGTGGTCAATTGTATATATCTTTGTCGCTAATGAAAGTAACTCAAATTGTTTATATTTCTCTACCTGAAATGTAAATACTTATAATCTTCACTAACTGGGTACCTCGTACGTTTCTTTACCTTGCTTCTTTTACTTGTTGAAATTTGTATCTACCTTTTGATTCTCTCGTTGCTCTAAACTATGGGTGGAAAGATATTCATGCCTTAGGGCTCCTTATTAAGAAGCTTACACATCTTAGTACACAACATAATCTACTAAAGACCTTACATTACTCATCATAAGCATGGCGCAAAATCGAGTTCCTCTAACTCAACTCTTCCACAACCACATTCAATCTCTTACCAACTGTCATTGTGGATGTTGGTACCATTGTACTACGAATAAAGTAGAATTTATGAGTTTGAATTCTTACAACTGAGCTCTACCACATGATCCAGAGTAAGAAGAAAAAGTGACAGTCCTAAATGCCCGGTAGCCTCCTGCTTATAAGTGGGATACACAACACACCCATACACAAGACTCTACTAGACACAGCTTGTAGACTCCCTAGGATAGAACTGCTCTGATACCACTTTTGTCACGACCCAAATAGATGGGCCGCGAGGGGCAACTAGTGTCATACTCAACCGAGTACCTATGTAACATATCTTTCTTATCATACTATCATGGGTAAATAAGCCAGAAAGGTCGTCATGAGATAATCGGGATTAAACATAAGGGAATACTCGACATAGGATGACCCAACAAGGAATACAAACTTATACATGTGACTTACGGGACTATAGGATCGAAATGATCATTTGTACACTCAAAACATAGACCGACAAGGCCATACAATCATCCACATACATGACATATGTCTACAAGCCTCTAAGAGTACATAAACGTCATACAGGCCGGGACAGGCCCCCGCCATACCAATCAATACATGTCTGAAGCATACTAACAAAATAGGCAACTCCAGAGCAAGTGGACTGCACCAACACCTTCTGCCGGGCTGATAGCCTACTAGGAGGACTGTCAACCTGTCTATCGGGACCTGGGGGCATGAAATGCAGCATCCCCAGGAAAAAGAGACGTCAGTACGGATAACGTACCGAGCATGTAAGGCATTAAAGTAGCATATAAAAGACATGAAAGAAACATGGAGTAAAGAACTCAAACTGTACGTTAGAATAGTCCTGTGAATCATGAAATATTTATGATGTCATACATATGCTTATAAATGCCATATCAGGCATACCATATATGTACATAACATCATCAAGCCTCTGAGGGCATCCCAACATATCATCTCGGCCTATGTGGGAGAAATCATCAATGTATACCAGCTAATCAGGTTGTGGTGCGTATATAACGCCAAAGCATTTCCCCAAACCCCATATAGATATAATATAGGCGTATATAATGCCATCAGGTCATGGGTCAATGTACATGAATATAGGAATGCAATGCATAAGAAGAAAGTCAATAAGATCTCTCGGGATGTCATAAGATCAATATGTCGGTTAATATCATGAAATAAGCTTTATCAACTTACGTATTTTCTAATACCCATGAACAGACGATTTAATAATAAGACATATGGGGAATCAAAAACATAGGAACCCCTATTACTTATAAGGAAAAAAGGGATAGATTTAACATACCTTAACCTCATTGAGTACTTAATACCTTCGACTCTTCAAACAACTCAACTCAATCTACCATAGCAGAAGGAGATTCAAAATCAGTGCTGAGTAAAGGCTAAGTCCGTAACTTAAGCTAGTAGGTCATTGACGTAAATTCGGCAGCATCTCCCCTATACATAGGGCCTCCTAATACACCATATACCAAGAACAACAACAACCAGAGCATTCCAGCAACATATAAGTACCAATAACAAGATACCATATAACAACAACAAGTCACAACTACTTCACGACGAGCGGCAAGCTCCTATTGGAACCAATGTACTCACCCCTTATAGACTTCTTACTTTAACTTAAAAGTATCATTAACATGATAATAAAGTCATTCATCAATAATTCTAGCCCTATACCATATATTTATAACTAAGAAAAAAATCCACAACTCCAACAATCCTTAATTAGCAAGTTTATTGTCTAGTTTATGTCTAGTCCTTCTATTTAATTTAATCTACATCAAGATAACCTTAAGCACATGCAATGACACAATATAGATACTTCCTACAGTAGCTTCAAGTCGAAATCCAAATTTTACTTAACCTATAACAGCCCTCAATGGCAATACAACACCATAGAAGTAACTTAAGCTAATCTTCAATTCCAATCTCAAGTTTCATATGTTTCTTTCTTCAATTTACTTGATAAACATATAGACATGAATAAGAACAGAAACCATATCATAATAAGGTTATTTTCTCTAATTTCCAGCCATAACAACATACATATATATATATATATATATATATACACACACACACACATACACACACACACACACATACACACAGAGACACACACACACACACATATATATATAGCCTTCCTTTAAACAACCCAACAAAAGAGAACATCTTTTCCCGTTTCAAGTGCTATCTTGTAATCTTTCCCTCCAACACCACAACCAAAATGTAATTAACCTTACACATCATCAAAAATAGTATAAACATAGCTTAGGCAGTAGATAAATTTCGAACCCCAAACTTAACTTAGCTCGCCATCATTTTTATTCACATCACAACACCATAGAGGGGTTATTCTTCACCTTTGGCTGACTTTGATGTTGTATTATGGTGTATTTTTTTTAAATTTGTTTGGAGCCTTGGGGGAGCTGTTTGGGAGGGTTCGTAGAGCATGAGGATGGTTGTAGGACGAAAAATGAGCAAAGCTCCTCCCAAAAACGAGATAAAAAAGTAAAGGTCGGGCACCGACCAAGTGGGTCCCATAGGGGCTTCCTGCGCGGTCTTGCGAAAACACAAATATCTCTCTGCACTGATATCGTATTGATAAATTGTTTAATTTATTAGAAACTAGACTCATAGATCTCCAATTTGGTATGTGGTTCATACCTTAATTCCAAGTATATTGGGAGAAAAGCTCAGCTACATTTGACCTAATTTTCAGCATATTATGAATGTAACTTATGATGACTTTTGCCATCTTTTGTTCCACAATTCGCTTGACCTCAAAACGTAACATATGAATATCATACGACTAACATAACTCATGACATAACCTCCTTATCTTGTTAATAACCCTAGTATCACCCCAAAAGTACATGTTATAACATTCCCAGCTTGTCGACATTCGATGAAACTTTAGCTTCTAAGACTTTCACCCCTCTTGGCTCCAAGGTAACATGATTGACTTAATTTATATACTTTCAAATATAATTTCATTTTTAGCTTACATTAATTGACTTATGGCGTACTCCCACATATGAAAATATGGGGTGTAACACGGTCACTCAGCAATTTCTATTCCACCATATTGTATGGCCCCAACAGAGTTGAAGGAGTAAAGGAGACGTTGCAAGAGTTGCTTGATAAAGGTTTCATTTGGGCTAGTGTGTCATCTTGGGTTGCTCCGGTCTTGTTTGTAAACAACAAGGATGGTTCTATGCGTTTGTATATTGATCATTGTCAGTTGAACAGGGTTGCAGTGAAGAACATGTGTCCATTGTCACGCATTGATGACTTATTTGATCAGCCATAGGGTGTTAGGTTGTTCTCCAAGATTATTTGCGATTTGGTTATCACCAGCTAAAGATTCGGGACCTGGATATTTCGAAGACTATTTTCAGGACTTGGTGTGGTCGTTACGAGTTCCTTGTGATGTTATTTGGGCTGACAAAAGCCCCAACAACATTCATGTTTGATGAACAGTGTATTCCAGCCCTATCTTGACACATTCATCATTGTGTTTATTGATTACATCTTGGTGTACTCTCGGAGCCGAGAGGATCATGAGCAACATTTGAGGATTATGCTCTAGACCTTGAGAGAAAAGAAGTTGTATGCAAAGTTTTTAAAGTGTGAATTCTAGCTTGATTCGGTGGCTTTTTTTGGGTCATGTGGTGTCGAGTGAGGGGATCAAGGTAGACGCGAAGAAGATTGAAGCAGTGTACAGTTGGCCCAGACCATCTTCAGCCATTGAGATCCATAGTTTTCTGGGTTTGGCGGGGTATTACCATCGTTTCGTTGAGGGTTTCTCATCTATTGCTGCACCTATGACCAGTTTGACCCAGAAGGGTCTTCGTTTAGAGGGACCGAGGAGTGTGAGGAGAGATTTCAAAAGCTCAAGGATGCCTTGACCACAACCCTAATGTTGGTGTTGCATACGGGTTCGGAGTCTTACAGTGTATACTATGATGTGTCACATATTGGCCTCGGCATGGTGTTGATGCAAGATGGTAAGGTGATTGCCTAAGCATCTAGATAGCTAAAGGTGTGTGAGAAGAATTATCATGTCCACGACCTGGAATTAGCAGCTATTGTTCATGCCTTGAAGATTTGGTGGCACTATTAGTACGGTGTCCCTTGTGAGGTCTATATCGACAACCGGAGTTCATTACGTTAGTTCAAATAGAAGGATCTTAACCTGCAATAGCAGAGATGGTTAGAGTTGCTTAAGGACTGTGATATCACCATTTTGTATCATCCCGGGAAGGCCAATGTGGTGGCAGATGCCTTGAGTCGAAAGGTAGAGAGCCTGGGCAGTTTAGCACATCTACCGGCAGCGGAGAGGCCATTAGATTAGATGTTCGAGCCTTGGCTAACCAGTTTTTTATATTGGATATTTTGGAGCCTAGTAATGTTCTAGCTTGCATGATTTCTTGGTCTTCTCTATATGATCATATCAGAGAGCGTCAGTATCACGACCTCCATTTGCTTGTCCTCAAGGACACGCGGCGATACCAAAGAGGTTACTGTTGGGGATGACGGTGTGTTGTGGATACAGGGCTGACTATGTGTGCCCGATGTGGATCGTTTGCATGAGTTGATTCTTCAGGAGCCCTACAGTTCGCGGTAGTCCATTCATTCGGGTGCCGCTTAGATGTATCAGGACTTGAGGCAGCACTAATAGTGGAGGAGGATGAAGAATGACATAGTGGATTATGTAGCTCAGTGTCTAAATTGTCAATAGGTGAAGTGTGAGCATCAACGGCTGGGTGGGTTTCTTCAGAGGCTTGAGATTCCCGAGTGGAAATGGGAGCGAGTTACCATGGATTTTGTTGTTGGGCTCCCGCGGACTCAGAAGATGTTTGACGCAGTATGGGTGATTGTAGACAGTATGACCAAGTCGACTCATTTCATTCCAGTAGTGACTATTTATTCTTCAGAGAAGCTGGCTCAGGTCTACATTCGCAAGATTGTCCGACTTTATAGTGTGCTAGTATCCATCATCACTGACGGGGGTACGCACTTTACATTGTAATTCTAGAAGGACATACAACATGAGTTAGGCATACGGCTTGAGTTGAGTACAACATTCCACCCTCAAACTGAGAGACAGTTCGAGCGCACTGTTAAGATATTTGAGAATATGCTTCGTGCCTGTCTCATGGAGTTTGCGGGTTCTTGGGATCAGTTCTTGCCGTTTGCAGAGTTTGCCAACAACAACTACTAATCGAGAATTCATATGGCTCTGTATGAGGCCTTGTATGGGAGGCGGTGTCGCTCTCCGGTGGGTTGGTTCGATCGGGTGAGGCAAGGTTTTTGGGTACTGACTTGGTTTAGGATGCTTTGGAAAAGGTTTTGGTTATTCATGATCGACTTCGTACAACCCAATACAAACAAAAGAGTTACGTAGATGAGAAGGTTCGTAATGTTATATTTATGGTTGTAGAGCGGGTCTTGCTCTACGTTTCGCCCATGAAGGGTGTTATGAGGTTCGGGAAGAACGACAAGTTGAGCCCTAGGTATACCGGACCTTTTGAGATTAATGAGAGGATTGCTAAGGTGGCCTACAAGCTTGCACTGCCACCTAGTCTAGATGTAGTTCTTCCAATATTCCATGTTTCTATGCTCCGGAAGTATCACGGTGATTCGTCCTATGTGTTGCATTCCAGCTATGTCCAATTGGACAAGGATTTATCTTATGTTGAGGAGTTGGTGAGCATCTTGTACAGGAAGGTTCGAAAGTTGAGGTCAAAGTGCATTGCTTCAGTGAAGGATCGGCAGAGAGGTCAACCAGTCAAGGAGGTGACTTGGGAGACTAAGCATGATATGAGTAGCCCTCATCTTCTGACCACTTCAGGTATGTCTCTATACTCGTTCGAGGATGAACGTTTGTTTTAAGAGGAGGAGGATGTAACGGCTCAGTTGGTCCTTTCGAGTATTTTAGCCCTGATCCCCTATTTATTGCCTCCTCTATGTTGTATTATGGTTTGGTGAGTTGACGGGGCATTTAGTTTAGATATTGACCGTAGTTTGACTATTGTGTAGACGACTCCGGAATGGAGTTTTGTCATTTCCAATAGCTCCGTATAGTGTTTGGACTCAGGAGCGTGTCCAGATATTGATCTGGAGGTCCGTAGATCATTTCCGCTTGAATTGGCGAAAGTTAGGAAGTTGAAGGGTTGGAATGTTGGAAATTTGACCAGGAGTTGAATTTATTGATATCGGAGTTGGATTTCAATTCCGGAAGTATGAAAAGCTACTCATGTAATTTATGACTTGTGTGTAAAATTTTAGATCAATCAGAGTTGTTTTGGTATGATTCAGCGTTTGATTTTGAAGTCGGATGTTCATAGTTTCAATAGGCTTGAATTGGGTTGCAATTCATAGAATCGATGTTGTTTGATGTGATTTGTGACATTCAGTAGGTCCATTATGTGTTAAGGAAATTAATGGTATATACAGATGGGGTCCCGGCGGTCCCGTGTGTGACTCGGATTGAAATCGGATCATTTTTGTGCTTGATTGAATTGCTGAAGCTACTGGTTTTCTGTTCTCGTTTCCTTCTACGCATTTCATGAAGGTTCTCCCGCAATCACGTAGAGTCATCAGGGACTGCTGGCATTTTTCTCTTCGCGTTTGGGAGGTAAGGGTGCAATCGCAATGTTTGCTGAGCATGTTCATCACGAACGCGTGATGTATATCGCGTTCGCGTATAAGAAAGGTGAGGCTGGGGACGAGGCACGCTTGTGCATCGCGTTCGCGTGACCTGGGACGCGGTCGCGTGGGTGGAGGAAGCTGGTCATCTCATTCATGACTGGCTTCACGTGATCGTGAAGAGTGTTTTACTGAGCTGGGGAGAATTGTTCTACGCGATCACGAGTCTTTGTCAGTGATCGCAATAGAGGGCGACAGGGCAGCAGTATTAAAATTTCAAAACAAGGGTTTCATCTCATTTTTCATCTTTTGAACTTAGAGAGCTCGGTTGTTGCGATTTTCCCGGAATTTTTAAGTGAATCATCGAGGTAAGTGAATCTAACTCGGATTTGGCTATTATATATGACTCCATCGTTATTTTTGTAATTTAATTGGTGAGTTGAGTTGGAAATTTGGGGAAAACCTATGAAACTTCTTAGACTACATTTTGAGAATTTGAAAGGTGATTTGAAGTAAGATTTGAGTAATTGTTGTTTGGTTGGACTCGTTATCTAATGGGTGTTTGGATTTTGTAATATTGGTGGGGTTCCGAGACGCGGGCTCGAGTTTACTTTTTGAGTTGACTTTTTGTTTTTATTTAAAGATTGTAACTTTATTGTTCGGAATAGCTTCCTACTATTTATTTTTAAGACATGAAGTTGTTTTGGCTAGATTCGAGTTGTTCAGAGTTGGATAATCGCAGGAATGGCTTACTCGTGGATTGAGTAAGCATGTTTTGTGTTAGTTGTGATATGTGGAAGCGGTGTAAGCAAGGTGATGAGTGTGTACATGGTCTAAATGTGGTAATTGACCCGTTTTAGCTATGTAGATTCCTTTCATTCATTAATTGAGTTGCAATAACATTTTATGTTCATCATCATTAGTCTATCTTCACATGCTTTTCTTGTCATCGTTAATACTTGTCTTAGCTCTTACGTGCTAATTGTGTTCACATGTTTAGTTGAAGTTAATGTTCTCTCTATTCCTTATTAATTATTCAACCATTGAGTCCTTTACCTAAAGTTGCTATTTCTTGGAATATCTTATTGTTGAAGTTTTATTGATTTATAAAGGCCTCAATGTGGTAAATTGTTGAAACATCATTCTTGTTGAGTTACTCACTTTCGGTTGCTGTTGTTGAGACTCTTGCACATATTCTGGTTAATCCATGAGCTATATATTGTTGAAACACTATTATTGTTGACTTCTTTGGCAAGTTGTGATATCGGGAACTAGAGGTGCGATTTGTGATGCGTTTTGATATTGACACGTGTCACGCCCTGACCTCGAGGAGCGCGACCGGCGCTCAACCGAGAAAACCCGGCCAAGCAAGCCCGTACACTGCATTCTATCTGAACTCACCCATGAATAACGAGAAGATACAATGAGGAGGACCATGTAAACAACATCAATTCATTTTCATTAGTCACATCATTTTTAAGTCTCAAAATCCAAACACTTTCATGGTTAGAAGTGGAACGTATGGTACAAATACAACATCACTAGTTTGGCCTGCCCAACACCAACATACTACCCACACTATGTCTATGGAGCCTCTAATATATACAACTGAGTACAATGATATGCCGGCAAAAAGGCCCAGTCTATACCTCAAAACTAAATGCATAAGGTGCAAAAGATATACGACCCCGAAATGAAGTAGGACTCACCAAGTTAGCTAGGAAGAGGGTGAACAGGTATCACCGATCAAAGTTGCCCGTTGTGGAACCACCTACATCAATTTAAGATGCCCCCGGCAAAAGGGGCGTTAGTACATGTCGAATAGTACTAGTATGAAAACCAAACACCCCCTTTAAGGATTGGAAGTGCAACATGAATGTGACGAATTATGGAAGCAATAAAAGAGCTTAAATAGCTATTAAAAACCATAGCAATTAATGTAAAGCTTTCAATAACATATATAAATTTCAAGTTGGGAATCCGCTATATGACATCTACCACAATGCCGCAATATCTACACAAAGCGGCCTTGTCGCCTCACCCCAATACGTGCGGGTGGAGGTGTAATCACTACACCACAATCTCTATACAAACAGGCCCTGCCGCCTCACCCCAATGTGTGTTAGTGGAGATGTAATCACAATCACAATCTCTACACAAAGCAGCCCCGCCGCCTCGCACAAATGTGTGCGGGTGGAGGTGTATTCACAATGCCAATCTCCGCCTCACCTCAATGTGTGCAGGTGGAGGTGTATTCGCAATGCCACACTTCAAATTCCCAAAACGATAATAATTTGCACAGAAGATTTCTTTTCAAATCAACCATTTGGCACATTCGGCTTTAACAAATATAAGATGATAAGATCTCATCATGCGAGAAATAAGAATTTGATCACATTGATTTCGTACAAAAACTTTTTCCCAAAAGGGGTATAACATAATTAAGTCAAAATAGCAAATCATTAACACATGAGGGTTTGGACAAGTTATGCAATTTGAGAATAAATTTACTAGCTTGAGTATCCCACCTCAACAGTGTTCCAAGTTCAAACTACACACGATGGAGTCTTGCAAGAATACGAGAATTCCGATTCTAGAAGAAGAGTTTAGCCTTCATAGCTCGAAAGAGCCTTCCGTGGTGTAAGAATAACGTCCTGACGCTCCTAACAATGCCAATCTATAGAAGAGGGGAGAATTGCGAGCACGATTAGAGGTATTCGTATGGCAAGAGTTGCTTCAATGGCAACCCAACCTTTCCTCAACTAATTCAACAACAAAACCACCCAAGATTGTCCAACAACTTCCCCACAGTCCCTATTAGCTCATGCGTGTGATATGTCTACTATCGTCACCCATAATCAACCTTTAGCTCATTCATGTGATATGTCTACTCTCATCACCCATAATCAACCTAGAATTTGAAATTGGTGAATTGGGGGAAGACATTTTTATTTTCTAGAAACCCTAGCAATTTCCTTTTGATGAAATTCCAAGGCTTAATCCAATTTGAGTAGTGAAATCCTTGAATCCTTTCCATTGACTCTCTAAAATTGCTCTCTCTTCTCTCTAAAATACCAGATAACCCATCAAAAATGACCGCTATGGCTAAATAAAACGAAAAGTGGCCGGGCTAAAAAGTTAAAAAATGAAGCCCCGATGCAGATTTGTGGTCGCATATGTGACTGTATAACACTTATACGGTCCGCACAATGAACCGCATAATGGTTCTCCAGAACTAGGCACTTATGTACAGGTATGCAATAGGTTTGCGGTCTGCAAATCAATTCTGCGATCACATAATGGACCATAGAACCTCCTTTCGAAATTCCTCATGCTGGTTCTGTGACGGATGTACGGTCCGCGAAACGATTATGCGGTCGCATAATTGACCGCAAAATAACTTCCAAAATTTGCCCATTTCTCTACTTCGCTCTGCAGTCCGCAGATCAGTTCTGTGGTCGTATAATAGACCGCCAAAATGCCTTATTCTGCAATAATTTTTCTTCAACGCCCCAATGCACTGTTCACCCCAAAAAGTCTGTACCACGGCGAGCAAGAATTTCTACGACTCTAAAATACATTAGCCAACCTCGGCACCATGAAATCTTGAGTTTTAGGTGAAATTCTTATGGGGCCTTATATCCTCCCCCGCTTTGGATCATTCATCCTCGAATGAGGGTCAAAATCAACCATTAGCATCTAATTTGACTCAATTGTTACTTCACACACCAGTAGTTCCAAATTTTTGACCAACTCTCTGAATTTCCAAAACTTTCGCCAGAGTCTCCCCTGTAATTGGGCCAATCCACCTGCCAGAGAATCCTAAAACAAGTCCTAACAGCATAACCATAGCATAACGATGTAGCACAATCATGGAAACAACACTGACCACAATGTCATAATCATTATATTACCAAAAGAAACATCCTTAATAGTAACTGTACAAGTGAAACACATTCATAGATGGTAAACGCTTAACATTTTCATAGAACACCGCTACCTAAATACATAATTATCCAAACAAATGAGGATGCTTCTTCTTCATCTCTTCCTCGGCCTCCTCAACCTGTTGGTTTCGCCGTAGCACTTTCACGGAAGCAATCTCTTGCTTTCTCACCTTTCAGACTTGCTTGTCAATAATGGCAACTGGAATCTTTTCATAAGTCAATTCCTCATTAACCTCAATATTCTCAACCGGAACAATAAGAAACAGATCTCCAACCACCTTTTTCACCATGGATACATGATATATCGGGTGCACTAAAGACATCCCTGGAGGTAATTCTATCATGTAGACACTCGACAAATTCTCTGAATGATTATGTACGGTCCGACATACTCGGACTCAATTTTACCTTTTAACCAGACTGCATTATACCCTTCATGGGGGAAACCTTCAAGAATACACAATCATACTCTTGGAACTCCAAATCCCTATGACGTACATCCGGATAGGGCTTCTGACGACTCTGGGCAGTTATCAACCATTCCTTAATGACCTTAACCTTCTCCTTTGCCTGATACATGAGGTCCGGCCCTATCAATTCCGCTTCCCCAAGCTCGAACCACCCAATGGGAGATCTACATCTTCTATCATATATAACCTCAAACGGTGCCATCTGAATGCTAGCTTGATAGCTATTGTTGTAGGAAAATTCTATGAGTGGCAAATGATCATCCCAGCTACCCTCGAAGTCAAGAACACAAGCGCGCAACATATCATCAAGCGTCTGAATGGTCCGCTCTACTTGCCCGTCAATCTGTGGATGAAAAGGTGTACTAAGATTCACCTGGGTATTCAATCCTTGTTGAAATTTCTTTCAAAAATTCGCTGTGAATTGTGCCCCTGGATCGGAGATAAGAGAAACTAGTGTGTCATGTAATCTAACTATTTCCTTGATATACAACTGAGCATACTACTCTACCGTGTCTGTAGCCTTAACATGTAAGAAGTGGTGCTGATTTCATGAGTCGATGCATAATCACCTAAACTGAGTTGAACTTTCGAGGAGTGCGAGATAGTCCTGCCACAAAGTCCATATTGATCTTTTCCCATTTCCACATCAGAATTTCTTTGTTCTGTGCTAACCTACCGAGCCTTTGATGTTCAGCCTTCACTTGTTGACAATTTGGAGATCGTGCCACAAATTCCGCTACATTCATCTTCATATCATTCCACCAATAGACTTCCTTAAGATCATGGTACATCTTCATAGAGCCTGGGTGTACGGAATACCTGGAAGTGTGAGCCTCGGTCATGATTCTTTTCTGGAGACCATCTACATTTGGAACGCATAATCGCCATTGGTACCTTAGCGTACCCTCATCCATGCCAAGAGAAAAAGCCATAGTCATATGTTTATGAATCCCCTTCTTTAATTGTACGAACAATGGATCGTCGTATTGCTTCTCCTTGACTTCCAACACAAGCGATGATTCAGCCCTATTTTGCACAACCACCGCTCCTTCACTAGAGTCTGCAAGACGAACTCCCAAACTAGCCAATCGATGAACCTCTTTGTCCAACAGCCTTTGATATGCCTCCAGGTTAGCAAAACTACCTATATATTTCCGGCTAAGAGAATCCTCCACAACATTAGCATTCCTCAGATGATATAGGATATCGATGTCGTAATCCTTGAGTAACTCAAGCCATCTTCTCTGCCTCAGATTCAATTCCCTCTGCTTGAAAATATATTGAAGGATTTTATGGTCCGTGAATATATCCACAGGGACCACATATAAATAATGATGCAAAATTTTCAATGCAAAACCCACCGCCACGAGCTCTAAGTCATGTGTTGGATAGGTCTCTCTCATGATTCTTGAGTTGCCTAGAAGCATATGCGATCGACTTGCCATATTGCATCAATACACACCCTAGCTCGATTCTCGAAGCATCACAATATACCACAAACCCTTTCGTACCCTCTGGTAAGGTCAACACTGGTGGCGTAGTAAACCTTGCTTTCAACTCCTGGACGCTCTTTTCACAAGCATATGACCATTGGAACATAACTTCTTTCTGCGTCAATTACGTCAGTGGATAGGCAAGGGTAGATAACCCCCCACAAACTTCATGTAATACCCAGCTAAGCCCAAGAAACTGCAAATCTTTATTGCAATTGTAGGCCTTGGCAAGTTTTTCACGGCTGCGATCTTTTGCGAATACACCTTAATTCCTTCTCTAGAGATCACATGACCCAAGAATGTGACAAATTCGATCAAAAATTCACACTTTGAAAACTTCGCATACAACTTGTGTTGATATAGAATCTGTAGAACTGCCCTTAAATGATCGACGTGGTCCTCTTTACTTCATGAATATACAAGAATATCGTCAATGAACACTTTCACAATGGAGTCGAGAAAAGGCTTGAAGACTCGACTCCTAAGACCCATGAAAGGTATAGGGGCATCTGTTAGCCCAAAGGACATTACCAAAAATTCGAAGTGCCCATATCGGGTTGTGAAAGCTGTTTTAGGAATATCCCGCTCCCTGATTTTCAATTGGTGATACCCAAATCATAAATCAATTTTGGAGAAGTACTTAGCACCTTGTAATTGATAGAACAAGTCATTTATCCTTGGCAGTGGGTACATCTTCTTGACCGTGACCTTGTTGAGCTGTCGATAGTCAATACACATTCTTAGTGACCCATCTTCTTTCTTACAAAGAGAACCGGTGCGCCCCAAGGCGACACACTCGGCCGGATGAAACCCTTCTCGAACAAGTCCTTCAATTGTTCCTTTAGTTCCTTCAATTCTGCCGGTGCCATTCTGTAGGGTGGAATAGATATAGGCTGCGTCCTGGCATCACATAATTCCCAAAATCGATTTCCTTGTCTGGTGGGATCCCAAGGAGCTCATCCGGAAAGACCTCCAGGAATTCATTCACAACAGGCACACACTCAAGTGTGGGTACCTGAAGATCGGTGTCTGTGACCTGGACCAAATGGTAAATACACCCCATATTGTTCATCTTCGTGGCCTCAAGGTAAGAAATAAGCCTACCCTTCAGCACCACAACATCCCCCTTCCATTCAATGCCTGCCTCATCTTGAAATTCAAACCTAACGGTTCTAGTTCGGGAATCAAGCTTGGCAAAACATGAATAAAGCCAGTCCATACCCATGATTACATCAAAATAAACCATCACGCCCCGACCACGGGGAGCGCGACTGACGCTCAATCGAGATACCCTGGTTAAGCAAGCCTGCTAGATGCCTTCTACCCAACCTTGCCCATTAACAATGTAAGAATCAGTACAAGTGATAGACATGAGAAGAGTCAAGTGTTCCACATTATTTTTTCATTACTTATAGGATCTTCATTTACGGTTTGAAAAATATTACAATTTTATAGATATGATGAAAAAACCTCTAAGTACAAAAGAAGTGAAGAATGGAAGTGCCGGCAACAAGGCTCCGGCTATACCTCCAAGCACAAAATACAACGTCAAGTGACATAAAGCCAGAACAGAGTAGGGCTCACCAAAACCTGCTGAATAGGGAGTAACCGCAATCGAGGATCGAGACTGCCTGCGGATGAACCACCTGCATCCATTGAAGATGCAGGGCCCCCGGCAAAAGGGACGATCGTACTTGTGGAATAGTACTAGTGTGAAAACCAAAACACCGATTAAAGGACATGGAAATACAACAAGGATACGATGAATCATGGTAACAAATAAAGGGCTTAGATAGCCGTTAAAGTCAAAGAAAATTGATTAACAGCTTCCAATAACATTTACAAATTTTATATCTGGGATCCTCTATTACAACCTTTACACAAAGCGGCCCTGTCGCCTCACCCCAATGTATGCGGGTGGAGGTGCGATCGCAATGCATAAACTCTACACAAAGCGGCACTGCTGCCTCGCCCTAATGTATGCGGGTGGAGGTGCAATCACAATACCATAAACTCTACACAAACCAGTTCTGCTGCCTCACCCCAATATATGCAGGTGGAGGTTTAATCACAATACCACAATTATATACAAAGCGGCACTGCCGCCTTACCCTAATATATGCGGGTGGAGGTGTAACCACAATACCACAATCTGTATTCCCAAAAAATTAATAGTTTGTACAAAGAGTTCTCTTCCAATCAACCGATTGGCACCTTTGGCCTTAGCAAGTGTAAGTTCATAAATCATCATATGATAAATAAGTGTTTGATTACATTGATTTCATTCAAGGTTTTCTTCCTAAAAAGAGGTATAACATAATTAAGTCATAATAGAAAATCTTTAGCAAATCATCTATTCTTGAAATACATTTTCCCAAAAAGGCAATACACAATTTCAACTCCTGAATATATAAGAGCTCAAAACACATTGGATACATACAAATCATAGCATTAGCTAAAACATCCACATTTTGGGCATGTCTTGAGTACATAAGCTTTTAGGAAAATCTATTTTCGAAGCCAATTTGAAACAGTTGAATCAAGGCTCACTTCATAACCTTTCTCACATCATTTGGTTTCCTTGGCACCATTGGCCACAGGTATAATTTTCATTCTTGGTATTTAGCCACACTTTATATCTCCAACTCACTTTTTTCACTTTCAAGCATCTTTATAGATTATCAACAATATGTACATTCAAAAGCAAGGCCTTAAGTATATATTTAAGCAATAGGAGTTGAAGACGCTTTGGGTATTCGTTGTAAGTTATGCATAATGGACTTTGATTTGGAACATGAATTGAAGTTATAATGCTTTAACACATAAACCATACTTGAAACTTACGAGAACATCATGGAATTCAATTCTAAGAGAGTAGTTTAGCCAACGTACCTTGCTTTGTGCTTCCCTTAAATTATTACAATGCCCCAACACTTCTAGCAATAACAATCTATAGGACGATAGCAAAAATCGGATCACAACTAGAAGGATTCCCACGGTGTAACTCTGTTAGGGATTTACTCAAACACCTCGTATGCAAAATAGACTAAGTAGCTCCACAACGGTGATCCCTTCCCCCATCAACAAATTTCAATAAGAAACTAACCAAAATGGTTCATTAACCCCACATACTACAACCTATTGTCACATGCATGGCCAATTTCCAACCCCACTATTTACTTGAACTCATAACCTCTTGCATGAAAGATTAAGAGTAGGACATACCCAAATAGATGATAATCTAGTGATTGGCTTCCTTGATTCTTGAAGATTGGTGCAAGAATATGTGATAAGAATGCTAGATTTCCTCCTTCTCTCTCTCCCAAATACTCTTATCTCTCTCTAAAACCATCAGACATTCACTTTAAAATGAGCTCCTAAGGCTATTTATCAAAATGGGGTCGGGTTATAAAAATAAGAAAATGGACCCTCCGAAATCAGGTCTGCAGTCGCGGAATGTACCACAAAAAAGATATGCGGCCCGCAAAATGGACCGCAAAAACGATGCCGGGAACTGGGCTGGACTAGACTGGTCTGCGATAGGTCTGCGGTTCGCAGACCACTTATGCAGCTGCATAGTGGACCGCAGAATCACCCAATAAAATTCTTAGTGCCAAATCTACAATGAAAAATGTTGACCGTGTAATGGATGTGCGATCACATAATGGAACGCATAACGACCTTCAAAATTCAACCATTTTTCTACTCAACTCTGCGACGGGTATGTGGCCTGCAAAATGGATTTGCGGTATCGAATCTGACCGCATAACTGGCCCTTCAACAAAAAGTTTCCACCAATAACTCGATGCGTTATTCAACCCAAAAGTCCGTACCACAACATCTATACATATCACCCAATCTCGGCACCACAAATCTTGAATCCCTTAGCAAATTTTATGGGGCGTTACATCCTCCCCACTTAGTATCATTTGTCCTCGAATGAGGAGTACAGTTTGTCCAAATTAACCAACATAATTCATCTCTTCCTTCACACATCACAATCCTCCAAATTCGACTAACTCCCAAATTTCAACAAATTTCGGCTCAGTATCCTCTGTAATTGGGCCTAACCACATGCCAGAGTAATACCAAAACCACCCTAACAACACATCCACAGCTCAACAAGACATCACAATATATATCAATAAGACTAATCCCAAGATAACCGGCATTACATTATCAAAAGTGGTACCTTGGTATGAACTGCACATTTTTAAATCATAATACATAGAAAGTACCTTTTGAACCACAACCATCTGGCTATACAAACAACTGAGAATATTTTCTTTCCACAACACCCTCGGCCATCGAGGCGACCTCCTCGACTCACAGACTTAGCCATAGCACTTGACAGAGGCAATCTCAACTTCCAGACTTATATAACAAGGATGACCATTAGGTACCTCTCATAAGCCAATTACCCATTAACTTCACCTTCCATAGCTTTCCCGGAACGATAGACAAGCGATTCCCATCTACCTTTTTTGACATACACACATGAAACACCGGTGCATGGAGAACATCGATGGGGGACATCATACACATAGCTCGGCCTATTTCCCTCAAGATTCCATAAGGCCCAATGTACACTTATTTTAACTTTATTAACAATTCACATAATATCTTCACGGAGAAAATCTGAAGAATAACCCATTAACTTTCTTCAACTCTAAATCCCTATGATGAACACTCAAAGTGGACCTTTGGCGACCTTCAACCCCCTATCCTCCTTATACTATAATGTGACTGAATGAATATTACCAGAGAGTTCCTACCTAATCTTTTCTATCATGGAGTGATGCTCCTTCTTTGACATGTGAGAAACTAAAAGGAGACCTACTACAAATAGGAACAATGAGGTTCAAGTTTGAGCTAGAATTTTTCATGAATCAACCAAGGTGCTGAGTAGGGCATTTTAGGAGGTTATATTCTAAGAGACATGAGGGTAAACACCAATAGCACTGCCATGGTTAAACATTGTAATGACATCATTGGTTCAACAAACGAGGCATAGAGTTACTAGTACACATTAATAATGTGGGAACCATGTGCATGACCCTAAGATGTATAACAAGTGAGTCATTTTAGACATGTGATATATGAGAGGCATGATCGGGAGGATAAAACATTAGCATCAGTTATTCTGGGAAGATGATGAGTTATGAAAGTGATTGCAGCAATTTTTTCACTCCATACATGCCTTGTTCGGCAATGGTAAGCCGTCAAGAGAAATAGCCTGGTACGTGACACCAGTTGCCTCCTTGAGTGTAGGAATAATCAGTTTAGCTCAGAAAGTGAAGATTCTTGCCCCATGAGTATGATTGAGATTTCAAAAATAGATGAAGTTGCATTACGCCCTCAACAATAATTGACAAAATGATTCTATGCCACAAGCCCACGAGGTTGAAAAAGAGGTTGATCACTTGAGAGATTATTATTATTCTAGTATCCTACCACCCTCTTGATAGTTGATCCTATACCAGAGGACTAGAGATACGATTGGCTTGACCCTCAAACTAAATACGTTTATGGTAGGGTCCTAAAAATCTGAAACATCTAATTTCAACCTTTCACGAGTGAAACCATGTATCTAATATCAAGGATAGTAAACTCTCCGCACCTGACAATGACATAGTAAAGGATTCTAGAAGCCGAGTGTTTAGAAATGACAAAACCCGGGGAGATACTATGAAATAATCATGGAGGGTTTTGCGAATGTTAATAATGAGTTCGCCATGGTTGACTTGAGCATACCCATATGCTACTGAAGGATAAGAAAGCATGAGGAGCAAATATGATGCTATGATAACCCCAAAGGTGCATTCGGTCTTGACGAAGAACCTATTAAGGACCCTTATGGAAAAACAAAGTGTTGCAGCAACATATGGAAGGATGCAATCTCTCATGGTTATCCAACAAATGTCAGGAAACTAGCACAATGAATTCACTCACTAAGGCAGTTAATACATGTTGTAGAGGTGTAAAGAGAAAGTGAACATTTGTTATGAGCTGGACATGTTTCTGCTATAATAACTCTCAAACTGCAATACCAGGCCACGTCATGGGCAACTACAATACTAGGAAAAAGTGAGTTACTTGCTGAGGTATGATTTAGGCGGATTGAAAGTCATACTGAGATAGGTAGATATAAGATCTTCCTATGACGAACTTGTGTAAAATCCAATTTCTTGAGACATTTTATGCGGACAAATGACCATTTCAATTGATATGTACACATATGATAGGTGCGGAAATATGCTCTTATGTTACTAGACAGTGAAAAGGGTTTATGATACTGCTCACAAAGGGAGTAAAGTGACTGTTCAAACCATATGAGTCACGTGCAAAGGAGAATGAGAGTGGCTCAAGAAAGATTTCGGCACTAGGCTGCCTTACATTAGATTCGATACTTGTAGATAAACATCATGATAGTGCGTGCACAAGTACAAGTGAACAGGTGTTGTCCATTTGAATCAGAAGGTTCAATAAGAAATTCATCAGGTACAATCCTTTGTTGAGAATTTAGGGAAGCAAGTGTGAAGTATTAACCTAGGGTTATAACCCAATTCAAGGAAATCATTGTAGAACTTAATTCCTCGAGAGGTTGTAGATAAGAGAATTGTGATAAAAAGGCTTCACGAATAATGTGTCTTGTTCAAACAGAAGGTACATGCCATGTTTTGATTCAGTTTCTTGTTAAGACCATATTTATGTAGGTTCTTCAATATAGATGCACATATATAACAAGGAGAATTATGCGGTGTTCATACACGGGGATGTACTAAGGAGTGACTTACTTGGTGACTTACTTGGTGACTTTAGGTTGATCGGGCAGTGCCTTAACTAATGCCCCTCAACTCCACATCTATTACATACATTAGTACCATAGTGACATACCCCCGAATGACATCTCCTACACTTCACGCAATAAGGATGAGGTCCACTAAACTGACTCGCCCCACTGACCTGATATTTACCCTTTTTGCATACATCATTAGCATCCCCCTTATCCTTCCTCGAAGGCCCCGTGATGGGATTAAAAATATCTTACCAGCTTGTTGTATGGGCTTTTGGAATTTCCCAAGCCTACCACCCCTAACACGCTCTTGAGCATACTCACAACACGACGCCAAATGCTCCCGCCCGCATATCGGGCACACTGGGCTAGACGCACCCAACCTAGGGCATTTGTTCTTCTAGTGCCCCCTCTTTCCATAACCATAACATATTTCAAGAATCATCCAACATCTCCCCAAGTGGTGCTTCATACAAACCAAACAATCTTGCTCATTGGTACTAACAACACTCTTTCATTTCTTGGCTGCTCTCACCACATGATTCGGTGGTGCGGTGACATTGATAGGAACAAGGACACTTCCGTTAGCAACAAGTTCTCCCAATCCCTCTACGGCTCGACACATTCTCCCAATGAACTCTCGTGCAATTTCCCCCAAATTCAATGGCAAGGTCATTCCCTTCTAGCTGCTTCAAACTCGTGGATTACTCATCTGGAAAATGAGACATGACGAGGAAATTAGCTTCCTATCTTGAGCTCTATCGCACGACCTGGAGTACTGAAGAAGGGTAAAATTCCAAAATCTCCAAGTAGCCTCCTAATTATAGATGTGGTCGACAACACACTGATAAGAAGGACTATACTAGACATAGCTTTGACACATCCTAGGACACTTTAAAACTTTAGGCTCTGATACCAAGTTTGTCACGCCTCGGCCTCGGGAAGTATGACTGGTGCTCAACCAAGATACCCCGGTTAAGCAAGCTTGCTAGAGGCCCTTTACCCAACCTTGCCCATTAACAATATAAAAATCAGCACAAGTGATAGACATGAGAAGAGTCAAATGTTCCACATTCTTTTTTCCATTACTCAAAGGATATTCATTTACGGTTTCAAAAATATTACAAGTTTATAGATATGTTGAAAAATAGGTTTGCTAAATACCAACACTCCTAGTTCCATTCCCAACATTAGACACCACCCATAACTTGTCTACAGAGCCTCTAAGTACAACATAAGTGAAGAATGGAAGTGCCGGCGATAAGGCCCCGGCTATACCTCAAAGAACAAAATACAACGTCAAATGACATAAAGCCCGGAACAGATTAGGGCTCACCAAAACCTGCTGAATAGGGAGTAACTGCTATCGAGGATCAAGACAGCCTGCGGATGAACCACCTGCATCCATATAAGATCCAGGGGCCCCGGCAAAAGGGACGTTCTTACTTGTGGAATAGTACTAGTATGAAAACCAAAATACCTATTCAAGGACATGGAAATGAACCCTGGATATGATGAATCATGGTAACAAACAAATGGCTTAGATAGCCGTTAAAGTCAAAGAAAATTTATTAAGAGCTTCGAATAATATTTATAAATTTTAAGTTAGGGATCCTCTGTAACAACCTTTACACAAAGAAGCCCTGCCACCTCACCCCAATGTATGCGGGTGGAGGTTAAGTCATAATACCATAAACTCTACGCAAAGCGGCCTTGCCACCTCACCCCAATGTATGCGGGTGGAGGTGTAATCACAATACAAGAATTCTACACAAAGCGGGCCTACCGCCTCACCCCAATGTATGCGGGTAGAGGTGCAATCACAATACAAGAATTCTACACAAAGTGGCCCTGCCGCCTCACCCCAATATATGTGGGTGGAGGTGGAATCACAATACCACAATTAAACACAAATCGGCCCTGCAGCCTTACCCCAATGTATGCGGGTGGAGGTGTAATCACAATATAATAATTCTACACAAAGCGGCCCTGCCGCCTCACCCCAATGTATGCTGGTGGAGATGTAATCACAATATCACAATTTTACACAAAGCGGCCCTACCGCCTCACCCCAATATATGCGGGTGCAGGTGTAACCACAACACCACAATCTAGATTCCCAAAAAATTAGTAGTTTGTACAAAGAGTTCTCTTCCAATCAACCGATTGGAACCTTTGGCCGAGTGAAAGTTCACAAGGTTTCATCATATGAGAAATAAGTGTTTGATTACATTGATTTCATACAAGGCTTTCTTTCCAAAAAGGGGTATAACAAAATTAAGTCATAATAGAAAATCTTTAACACATCATTTATTCTTGAAATACTTTTTCCCAAAAGGGAATACACAATTTCAACTCATGAATATATAAGAGCTCAAAACACATTGGAAATACTTACAAAGCATAGCATTAGTTAAAACATTCACATTTTGGGCATGACTTGAGTACATAAGATTTTAGGCAAATCTATTTTCGAAGTCAATTTGGAACAGTTGAATCAAGGCTCACTTCATAACCTTTCTCATATCATTTCATTTCCTTGGCACCATTGGCCACTAGTATTATTTTCATTCTTGGACGTTGGCCACACTTTATATCTCCAACTCACTTTTTTCTCTTTCAAGCATATTTATATATAATCAACAATATGTACATTCGAATGCAAGGCCTTAAATTTATATATGAGCAATGGAGTTTTAGACGCATTGAGTATTCTTTCCAAGTTATGCATAATGGACTTTCATTTGAAACATGAATTGAAGTTATAATGCTTTAACACATAAACCATACTTGAAACTTACAGCAACATCATGGAATTCAATTCTAAGAGAGTAGTCTAGCCAACATACCGTGCTTTGAGCTTTCCTTAAATTACTACAATGCTCCTACACTTCTAGCAATAACAATCCATAGGAAGATAGCAAAAATCGGTTAATTACTAGATGGATTCCCATGGAGTAACTCGCTTAGGAATTCTATCAAACACCTAGTACGCAAAATAGACTACATAGCTCTAAAATTGTGATCCCTTCCTCCCTCAACCAATTTCAACCATCATGGTTCATTAACCCTACATACTACAACCTATTGTCACATGCATGGCCTATTTCCACCCCCACAATATGCTTGAACTCATAACCTCTTGCATGAAAGCTTAGAAGTAGGACTTACCCGGATAGATGATAATCTAGTGATTGGCTTCCTTGATTCTTAAAGATTGGTGCAAGAATATATGATAAGAATGGTAGATTTCCTCCTTCTCTCTCTAAAATACTCTTACCTCTCTCTCTCTAAAATCATCAGACATTCATTTTAAAATGAGCCCCTAAGGCTATTTATCAAAACGGGGTCGGGTTATAAAAATAAGAAAATTGACCCTCTGAACTCATGTCTACTGTCGCGGAATGTACCGCAAAACAGATATTCAGCCCACAAAATGGACTGCTAAAATAATGCCAAGAATTGGGATGGTCTAGACCGATTAGTGACAGGCTTACGGTCCGCAGACCACTTATGCTGGCGCAGAGTCAGAATCACCCACCAAAATTCTTCATGCCAAATGTGCGATGGAAAATCCAGACTGTGAAATGGATATGCGATCGCATAATGGACCGTAGTACGACCTTCAAAATCCAACAATTTTTTTGCTCAACTCTACGACAGGTATGGGGCCCACAGAATGGATCTACGGTTGCGAATCTGACTGCAGCCCTTCTGAAAAAATTTTCCACCAATACCTTGATGTATTCATTATCCCAAAAGTCCGTACTACTACATCTGTACACACCACTCTACCTCGGCACCACAAAACTTGAATCTCTTAGCGAAATTTTACGGGGCCTTACATCAACCATCCTAACCCAATGAGATCGTCCATTGTATCCCAACCACGCACCACGACAACACAATCCTAATAAACTCATGCAGCCACAATAGACTCACCGACCGGATTAGATGCAGAGAACGACTCACGATGTTGCTCCGGTTCTATCCCAATTCCATAACGACATAAGGAGTGGCATATGACAAAGTGGAACCGGGATGAATAAGGGCATATACATCATGAGATTGGACAGTGAATATACCTATGACAACATCTAGAGAAGCGTCTGAATCCTGACGCCTCCAGAGCTCTAGGTACCACCCTTAGCCGCACCACGCCTTGCAGGCGCTGAAGTGCCTTAAGCTGGGAGAGGTGTTGCTGAAGTAGTAGCTGTGGAACTAGCTGGCTATGCCGTACCCCTGCCCACACTCTGGAGGGATGAACTGCAATCCCTCTGAATGTGACCCCTGACACTGCACCCGTAGCATATGGGCTGATCCATGAAACAAACCCCAAACTGTATCTTTCCATACCTAGGGCATGGGGGCCTCTGCTGCTGGAATTTCCCTCCCGACCGACCCTGCTGGTAGGGTCCCCTGTTGCCCTGACTGGGCTTGAAATGACTCCACTACTGCTAACAGGGCCTTGATGGCCCTGCACTGACTGAAGACAGAGCAAAGGACTGGGATGGCCCTGATGACCCTCCCGTAGATTTCGACCTACCACCACCACCACTAGAAGTACCACTAAAGTTGCCCGCTGACCGGGCCTTGTTACTACCTTCTCACTCCATTCTATTTTTTAGTTTGTGGGTCTCTGTGGCTTTAGAAAATGCCACCATCTTACCATAGTTAATATCAGAATACAAGGCAGCTGTAGCAGCCTCATTAACAACAAAAGAGCTAAGGCCCTGCACAAACCGGCACACTCTAGCCTCCATAGTGGGCAACATGTAGATAGCATACTTGGACAGGTGTCCGAACCTCATATGATACTCCCACACACTCATGCTACCTTGTCTTAGACTCTCAAACTTGGCAGCATGGGCTGCCTTGGTCTCGGCAAGAAAGAAATGGTCGATGAAGGCATCGACAAACTCACTCCACCTCGCCGGAGGACTCCTTTCCTCACGGGACTCCTCCCAAATCTCGAACAAAGAAAAGGCAACCTCTTTCAGGCGGTAGGAGGCCAACTTCATTCCCTCCATCTCAGTAGCATGCATAACTCGGAGAGTCTTGTGCAGCACATCAATGAAGTCTTGGGGGTCCTCCTCATGATCAGTACCTGCGAACACTAGAGGATCTAACTGAAGAAACCTGTTCACCCTGGAAGTAGTAGAATCCACCGGCTGGCTGGAAGAAGCAAGTGCAACATTAGATATCTAGGCTTGGGAAGCCACCATCTAAGCCAACATCTATTTGGCTCCCCTAAGATCCACACCAGAAACACCGGGACCGGAAGCTGGGGCTGGAGGTGGAATAGCTGCACCCTCAGTAGGAGTAGGGATTGGTGCAATCGGAGCATGAGTCGTAGAATCAGGCGGTGTAGTAGCTGGGGGAACATCCTCACCCCTCAGGTGCTCACCCGCATCATTGAGTATAGAATCAACTGCCACTCCTGGGGTGGTATTGGCTCATTGGCTAGTTTTTGCTTTCTTCCTAGGTGCCATATACAGAAATTTAGAGCAATGCATAAGTTAGAGGAGAAAAAGCTTTACAATGAGCTCAATCCCATGATCTAGAACATCAAAGAAGGGTATTGTTCCTAAATGCCCAAGTAGCCTCCTAATTACAGATTTGGTCGACAACACACCGATAGAAAGACTCTACTATACATGGCTCTGAGACATCCTATGATACATTAAAACCTTAGGCTCTGATGCAAAGCTTGTCATGCCCTGACCCTAGGGAGCGCGAGCGGATTCAACCAAGATAGCCCGGCCAAGCATGCCTGTCCAATGACTTCTATCCGAAATCACCCATGAATAACGAGAAGGTACATTTCTTTAGTTAGACAATGAGGAGGATCATGTAAACAACATCAATTTATTTTCATTAGTCACATCATTTTTAAGTCTCTAAATGCAATCACTTTCATCGTTTGAAGTGGAACATGTGGTACAAATATAATATCACTAGTTTGACCTTCCCAACACTAACATACTACCCACACTATGTCTACGGAGCTTCTAATATATACAACGGAGTACAATGATAGTGCCGGCAACAAGGCCCCCTCTATACCTCAAAACTAAATGCATAAGGAGCAAAGATATACGACTCCGAAATGAAGTGGGGCTCACCAAGTCAGCTTGGAAGAGGGTGCACCGCTATCACTAATCAAAGCCACCTGCTGTGGAACCACCTGCATCCATTAAGGATGCAGCACCACCGGCAAAAAGGTCGCTAGTACATGTTGAATAGAACTAGTATGAAAACCAAACACCCTCTTCAAGGATTGAAAGTGCAACAAGAATGTGACGAATCATGGAAGCGATAAAAGAGCATCAATAGCCGTTAAAAACCATAACAAATTAATTTAAAGCATTCAATAACATATATAAATTTCAAGTTGGGAATCCTCTATATGACCTCTACCGCAATGCCACAATCTCTACACAAAGCGGCCCTGCCGTCTCAACCCAATGCGTGCGGGTGGTGGTGTAATCACAATACCAGAATCTCTACACAAAGCAGCCCTACCGCCTCACCCCAATGTGTGCGGGTGGAGGTGTAATCACAATCACAATCTCTACACTTACCGGCGTAGTCACCTCACCCCAATATGTGCGGATGGAGGTGTATTCACAATCATAATCTCTACACAAAGCGGCCCTACCGCCTCACCCCAATATGTGCGGATGTAGGTGTATTCACAATGACAATGTCTACACAAAGCAGCCCCGCCGCCTCACCCCAATGTGTGTGGGTGAAGTTTTAATCACAATGCCACACTTTGCATTCCCAAAACGATAATAGTTTGCACAAAAGATTTCTTTTAAAATCAACCATTTGGCACCTTTGACCTTAACAAGTATAAGTTCATAAGATTTCATAATGTGTGAAATAAGAATTTGATCACATTGATTTTGTACAAAATTTTCTTCCCAAAAGGGGTATAACATAATAAAGTCAAAGTAGAAAATTAATAACGTATGAGGGTTTTGACATGTTATGCAATTTGAGAATCAATTTACTAGCTTGAATATCCCACCTCAACAGTATTTCAAGTTCAAACTACACATGATGGAGTCTTGTAAGAATACTGAAATTCCGTTACTAGAAGAAGAGTTTAGCCTTCATACTGCTAAAGAGCCTTCGGTGGTGTAACAATAACGTCCTGAAACTCCTAACGATACCAATCTATAGAAGAGGGGAGAATTACAAGCACGATTAGAGGTATTCGTATGGCAAGAGCTGATACAATGACAACCCAACCTTTCCTCAACTAATTTAACAAATAAACCACCCAAGATTGTCCAACAACTTCCCCACAATCCCTATTAGCTCATGCATGTGATTTGTCTACTCTAGTACCCATAATCAACCTTTAGCTCATGTATGTGATATGTCTACTCTCATGACCCATGATCAAACTTTAGCTCATGCATGTGAATGTCTACTCTCATCACCCATAATCAACCCAGAATTTTAAATTGGGAGAATTGGGGGAAGAAATTCTTACCTTATAGAAACCATAGCAAGTTCCTTTAGATGAAATTGCAAGGCTTAATCCAAGTTGAGTAGTGAAATCCTTGAATCCTCCCCTTTCTCTATCCAACGTAGCTCTCTCCTATCTCTAAAATAGTAAATAACCCCTCAAAAAGACCCATATGGCTAAATAAAATGAATGGGGTCGGGTTATAATATTAGAAAATCGAAGCCTTGACGTAGATCTGTGGTTGCATATGCACCGCATAATGGTCCTCCAGAACTGGGCACTTCTGTGAAAGTATGCGATCCGTAGATCAATTTTGCGGTCGCATAATGGACCGCAGAACCGCCTTTCGAAATTCCTCATGCTGGTTCTACGAAGGATGTGCGGTCGCATAAATCACCACAAAATAGCTTCCTAAAATTTCCCATTTCTCCGCTTTGGCTATGCGGCGGATATGCGGTTCGCATATCAGTTATGCGGTTGCATAGTAGACCGCGTAAACGCTTTGTTCTGCAATAATTTTTCTTCAACTCCCCAACGCATTGTTTAACCCAGGAAGTCCGTACCGCAGTGGGCTAGAAATTCGACAACTCGCAAATATATTAGCCTAACAAAATTTCGAGTTTTAGGTGCAATTCATATGGGCCTTACATCCTCCCCCGCTTAGGATAATTCGTCCTCCAATGAGGGTCTAAATTTTTGACTTATTCCCTGAATTTCAAAAAATTTCGCCAGAGTCTCCTTTGTAATTGGGCCTATCCACCTGCTAGAGAATCCCAAAACCAGTCCTAACAGCATAACCGTAGAATAACGAAGTAACACGATCATGGAAACAACACTGACCATAACGTCATAATCATTATATTACCAAAATAAACATCCTTAACAATATTTGTACAAGTGAAACACAATTCATTGATGGTAAACTCTTAACATTATTCATAAAACACCGCTACCTTAATACATAATTATTCAAACAAATGAGTGCTTCTTCTTCATCTCTTCCCCAGCCTCCCAAGTGGCCTCCTCAACCCGTTGGTTTCGCCATAGCACTTTCATGGAGACAATCTCTTTGTTTCTCAACTCTAGCACTTGCCTGTCAACAATGGCAACTGGAATCTTCATAAGTCAATTCCTTATTAACCTCAATAGTCTTAACTGGAACAATAACCGACGGATATCCAACCACCTTTTTCAACATGGATACATGAGACACTGGGTGCACTAAAGACATCTCTGGAGGTTAGTTCTAGCCTGTAAGCCACCCGACCAATCCTCAGAATGATTATGTGCGGTCCGACATACCTTGGACTGAATTTTCCCTTTTTACCAAACCGCATTATACCCTTCACAGGGGAAACCTTCAAGAGTACCCAATCATCTTCTTAGAACTCCAAATCCCTACGACATACATCCGAATAGCACTTCTGACAACTCTGGGCAGTTTTCAACCATTCCATAATGATCTTAATCTTCTCCATAGCCCGATGCACGTCTGTCCCTGTCAACTCTGCTTCCCCAAGCTCGAACCACCCAATGGGAGACCTACATCTCCCACCATATAGAGACTTGAATGGTGTCATCTGAATGCTAGCATGATAACTATTGTTGTAGGCAAATTCTATGAGTGGCAAATGATCATCCTAGCTTCCCTTGAAGTCAAGAATAGAAGCGCTCAACATATCCCCAAGCATCTGAATGGTCCGCCATTCTTTCCCATCGCTCTATGGATGAAAATTGTACTAAGTTTCACCTGGATACCCAGTCCTTGCTGAAATTTCTTCGACAAATTAGCTGCGAACCGTGCCCCTCGATCGGAGATAATAGAAACTGGAGTGCCATGTAATCTGACTATTTTCTTGATATATGACTAAGCATACTGCTCTTCCGTGTCGATCCGTGATCGCGAGACATGGTCCGCGATCGCGAAGTACACCAGACCCTAGCAGAAAAAATACAACCTCAAACAAGCTCTGGGTGGTTCGAAACTCACTCGAGCCACTCGGGGCCCCGTCCAATCATACCAACAAGTCGGAAAACACTACCTAGACCTATCCAAAGACTCTAAACCCATACGAGACCATCACATCTTCAAACTGAAGATCAATCCCCAAATTGAACTTCACTTAAGTTCAAGAGCTTCCAAACTTCATGCAAAGCATCTAATTTAAGCCTAAGCAATCCGAATTCCATCAAAATTTGCATAGAAGTCCCAAGTGAAAAAAAGAACCTATTTCAAGTTCCAAAGAAACATTCCAAATCTGATATAATCAAAGTTTACTCCCGTAAAGATATGAGCTATCCAAACCTTCAAATTGCACATTTTCGGCAAATAGAGGACAAACATCCTAGGAACCTCCAAATCCAAATCCAGTCATACGCTTAAGTCAAAAATAATCATACAAACCTATCGGAATCACAAAAATACCAATTTGAGATCGCTTACACAAATGTCAAACCTTTGTCGACTCATACAACTTATGCATCCAATAATGGAGCTAAGTGTTCCAATTCACTCCAAAACCTTCCCAAAACCAAACCAACCATTTGTTCAAGTCACAAAACAAAAAACAAGCATACATGGAGCATCAAATAGGGAAATGAGGCTCAAATACACAAAATGACCGGTCGGGTCGTGACATTCTCCCACTCTTAATCTAATGTTCGCCCTCGAACGGTTTTAGAATCATAAATGGGATACCAAAAAGATAAACATATACCATGCTAGGTCTCCCAAGTTGCCTCCTCAATCTACACTGAACATTCACTACCGCAACATCTTTAGACCTCAACTACCCAACCTACTTATCCAAAATGGCTACCGCCTCTTCTTCATAAGCTAGATTCTCAACTAATTGCAGCGAACTAAAATCCAACACATGTGACTGATCCTCATAATACTTCTGAAGCATAGAAACATGAAACACCAGGTGAACTCCTGTCAAATCGGGTGGCAAATCAAGTCTATAGGTCACCTCACTTATCCTCTCTAAAAACTCAAATAGACCAATAAAGCGAGGGAAAACTTTCCCTTCTGCCCAAATCTCATCACGCCCTTCATAAGCCAAACTCGAAGAAGAACCTTCTCACCCTCCTTGAATGCCACATTATGAACCTCCCTATCAGCATAAATCTTTTTCTTGGACTACGTTGTACGAAGCCGCTCCTGAATCAATTTGATCTTATCCAAAGCATCAACAACCAAATTTATTTCTCCAATAATCTAGCCTCACAAGGCTCAAACCAACCAACTGGGGAAGAACATAGCCTCCTATATAATGCCTCTTACAGAGCCATCCAGATGTTTGATTGATAGCTATTGTTGTATGCAAACTGTGCTAATGAAAGAAAAAGTTCCATTGGCCTCCATAATCAATAACATAGGCCTTCAACATATCCTCTAATATAGATGGTTCGCTTGGACTATACATCTGTCTGAGGGTGAAATGCAGTGCTCAACTCAACCTAAATGCCTAACTCATGCTAAAAGCGCTCCAAAAGTGCAAAGTAAATTGAGTTCCTCGGTCCGAGATGATAGACACATGAACACCATGAAATGTCCATACTTGGTCACTCTTTCCACAATAACCCCAACAACGTCAAATCTCCACAATGTCTATGGCAATCCTACCATAAAGTCCACAGTAATGCACTCCCACTTTCACTCTGGTATCTCAATCTTTTGAAACGAACAACCCGGTCTTTGATGCTTATGCTTAACCTGCTGGAAATTCAAACACCACACAACATATCCAACAGTTCGTAGCACCTGGAAGAATAAAATATTGTAAACTATGAGCCTCCTCAAGATTCAACTCTCTCAACCCATCCACATTAGGAACAAAAATCCGACCGGCGCAGTTGCATACACCATCTTAATTGATAGTCTCCTCCTTAGCACCACCTCGAAAAACCGCATCCCTAGGGATAAGAAAATGGGAATCATCATACTAACGATCCTTGATGCACTCAAACAAGTCAAATCATACAGAGCGGGAAATATAGAGAAGATATGTACTATATATCATTTTATCAACAAAAGCGGCATATAGAGAAGATATGCATAAAGGCATTTATACAAGTACGAAGCTAGCAAATTTAGGAGATATGCAGTAAAATCATATATACGTCCAAGAAATTTTACATATAGAGAAGATACACAAAATCCAAACACTCATAAGTTTTCCATAACTGCGTGTACGTTATCAAGGAGAAACATAAGAGGACAATCCTACGGGAACCGTATAAGAAAAAAGTAAGAAACTACCAAGAAAATAACTAAATTATATGCATGAATGTTTTCTTGCAAAGTGTGATGGTTTCAACAACCCGATAGGGATGGCTTGCCAAAAAAGGGCTGGCTTCAACAACCTGCTAGGGATGGCTTGCCAAGCTACCCTAACAGTAAATTTTCTTATAGTTGCAAAAGTATTCCTACAAAGGGGCTAGCTTCAACAACCATTCATGGATGGCTTGCCAAGCTACACAACTCAAAACAATTATGTATTACAACTAACTTTAGCTGTTATAACTCAGAAATATTTCGTACTACAACAAGCTAACTTCCTTAGAGTATGCCTACTTTATATTTATACAAGGTCCGACCCTTCCATCCATTTCAAAAGAATGAACATGGTTAAAATTAAGAAGGAACTCATATGTAATACATTTTAAAGATTTACAAATGTTACAGATGGTCTTACAACTACTACATTGCGTCTTTTATATAGGGGTAGGAGGTTACTACCAGACAAACTTATATTACAAGACAAACCAATCTTACATGGCTAACTAATCTACAAGTTGTCCACTTCGATACGTGAAGGACCTTAGGATAAACAACTATTATACACTAAAATGCTTCTGAAAGTATGTGAAAGAAGGGCAATATACATAGTAAAGCGTGTGGAAGTATGTGGGAACATGTGAAAGCAAGAGAAAGTCAGGAGATATATATATTACAAAGCATGCGAAAGCATTTGAAAGCGTGTGAATGTGGGGCCTAGATAGTTTTGGGATATGGGCAGTTTGTCTCGGTATGGCTAGCTAATTTTTAGGGTGTTTCGGTAGGCAATGTGGGATTAAGGTTCAAAACTTCATGGTTATTTGGCGTTGATTCTACTGCGTGTCTAGCCTTGTCTTCTAGGCTTCTTTACAATGACCTTGTGTAGTACCACCTGAAGCTTGATAATCCCAATTCGCTGTGTTCCTACTCCTTTGACTACTTTGGAATGTGAGATGTAATATGTAAGCTCAACGGGGCGATTTCATGAGTGATTTGTTCTCGGATGACTTTATAAGCTGGCTGGTATTCATTTGCCGCTTCTCGGACTGGTTTGTACTGAGGATGAGTGTTGGTATACATCTAGCTCCCATTCTTTTGGCCATATTTCTCTCGGGATATAGTTATTTTGCTTTAATATAATTCATTGTGTTTCACTGAACTCTTCTTCAAAGGATAAAATGGACACAGGAATTTTCCACCAGAATGATACTTTTACTTGTGCCTTGGCCTGTCCATTAATGATTTTCACTATCCGTGGAACATTAATACTTTTGCTTTGTAGGAATCGTTGGCACATTTTATCCAATATTATTGAGGCTTGAACCGTAATAGAAATACTTTAAGAGCAGGTTCAATATTGTCAAAATCCTTGAACACGTTGCATTTAAATTCCATGAAAATATTATAATGATGGCATAAACACAAGAAAAACCATAAAAGATCTTCGGAAAAATCCCTGGCTTGTGCTATGAATATATGATAGAGTGGATATTATCGATTGGTTAACCCATATGGTTTAAGAATGGATCCTTCATGTTGCCAAAAGACCTGCAGCTCATAGTAAGTTTCTCTTTCCATTATGATGGACAGATCAAAAGGATCTATAAGGTTCAATAATTTTGGTGGGTGGTTATTGTACCCTATTTTGCACACGACAAAACAAACTACAACTTATAGTACTCTAGAAGGTTAATTAAAGTGTAGAGTCGCCACCTATTATTTAAGATATACTAGGATACCTATAGTACACTATATAATGTACATTTGATTGTAATATGCGAGGCCGTTGAGATTCTGAGTAAGGGTTCAAGCTATCTCGAGGGGAAAGTGTTAGACATCTCTCAAGATCCACAAAATATGGTTCCTGTGTACTCAATAAAATAAATGAGGGGAAGGTTCGAAGGAATAATTATTTAGTATTTACAAAGAGTTATGAAAAAAGAAGATTGACTAAATATGAGTGTCACATGGTAAAATTTAAGTATCTATGTATGATAAATTATATAGAAAAGGATGAGTAAAGTATAAGAATTATATGTTGATGACTTGATAAAATGTAAAGGGATTATGTACTAAAAGTTGAGCATTTATAAATTAATTAAATGAATTTTACTTTTAAAAATATATTTTATAGAAGTTGATTCGTGTCCAAAGGCTAACTACTTTAAGTTAAAAGGCTATAATAAAACTCAATCTGAAATAGTTGGTCAAGAATGAAAAGAGTTATCCCCAAAGACCCATCTTCAAATAATCTTAGTGTATAATGAATGAGGTAAAGAATTGATTTGATGAGTAAAGAATAACATCTATTCATAGTAAGGCATAAATCTCAAAATAAAATTAATAATTCAATAGGCACAAGAAAGTAGACAAAATATGTAAGAGAGATGGAAAGCTATGAAGAAGGTATACGTTTTAATTAATGATGTACAAAGGTTATGTTTTGCGAAACGAAAATCTTTGGATGGAAGTTTAGATTAAAGAACAAACCCATGAGAACCAACTCGGGATTAACAACTTTTTCATTGAATATGTGAAAAAATATTTGTTTTAGAATGGTCTTGAAAAGAATGGTAGATGAAGCTTTTAACATATACATGGCTAACAAACAATCGGTCAAGTAAGGAGGTAGTTATTGTAACGACCCCGCAGTTTGTTTTGAGAGTTGTAGCCCCATTCCCCCATTTACTGCTCATTTTAACCCTATTAGTTGCTATATGACATGTTAGGGCAATTGGTTGGGTTTTGGGAGTGTTTATGAAGGAGTTGAGACCCTTAGTCTCAAGGTGGAAAGCTTAAGTTGAAAATATTGAACGAATATTAATTTATGTGAAAAAAACTTCAAAGCTGAGTTTTGATGGTTCAGCTAGCTCCGTTGGGTGATATTGGACTTAGGAGTGTGTCCGGATAGTGATTTGGAGGTCCGTAGTTTAATTAGGCTTGAAATGGCGAAAGTTGGAAATTTAGAAGTTTGACCAATAGTTGACTATGTGGTTACCGGTCTTGGAATGGGGTTCTAGGACTTGGAGTAGGTTCGTAGTGTCATTTGTGATTTGTGTGCAAAATTTGAGGTCAATTGGACGTGATTTGATAGGTTTCGGCATCAAATGTAGAAGTTAGAAGTTCAAAAGTTCATTAGTCTTGAATCGATGCGCGATTCGTGGTTTTAGCATTGTTTGATGTAATTTAAAGGCTCGACTAAGTTCGTATCGTGTTTTAGGACTTGTGGTATACTTGCTTAGTTTCCCGAGGACTTCGTGTGGATTTCAGATGGGTAACGGAGTGAAATGGGTCTTGGAATGACTGTTGAACTCTGCTGGGGTGAGTGTTCTGGTTTCCTTCTATGTGATCGGGTGGATAGGTCCGCAATCGCAAAGGGTTGATTGTCACTGATTGGAATTTGTTCAACGCGACCGCGAGGTGATTTTTGTGATTGCGTAGCTAGAGCAGTTAATACATCTCAAATGCGTGGCTCAGGTTGCGTTCGCGTGGAGAAATGGCATGGCTAGGGGTTCACGCGCACTTTTTTCATCGCGAACACGTGATGTAGTTCGCGATCGCGTAGGTCTGAAGGTCAGTGCATCGCGTTCGCATGATGTTTTCCGCGTTCGCATAGAGGAAAGGCATGCCTGTGGATTGCAGCGCACTTTGTTATCGCGAACGTGTGATCTAGTTCGCTATCGCTTAGGTCTGAAGGTTAGTGAGACTCGTTCGCATGATGCTTTTCGCGTTCGCGTAGGGTTAAATTGTGGGCAGTATAATTTGTACCTCCTAATTGAGAACCAAATTCCGCTATCGCAAAGAAGGAATGCCTGGGCAAAGACTTGTTTTAAAAACGGGACTTAGGCCATTTTCTCTCATTTTTTATTTCCTTCACCAATTTTGGAGCTTCTTGGAGAGGGGTTTTCACATAGCTATTGAAGGTAAGTAATTCCTACCTAATGTAGTTTTATACACAGATTATGGGTAGATTTTAACATGTAAAATGTGGAAATTTAAGGAGATTGTTGAAAAACCTAGGTTTTGATTAAAAAATAGGATTAAACCACGAAAATAATTATGGAATTGGGTAGAAATTACATATTTGAGTTTGTGAGGTTATGGGTAACATTTATTTTAAACAATTTCTGAAATCCGAGCACGTGGGCACGGAGGTGAATTTTAGGAATCTTCCAATTTGGGTTGGGTAATTACTAGAGGGACTAAATAATGAACTTTTGAGCTTATATTGATTAAATTATATAATATTTGGCTAGTTTCGGATTGTTCGGCACCGAAAAGTGAGCTTTGAGGCGAGGTAAGTCTCTTGCCTAACCTTGTAAGAGGGAATTTACCCCGTAGCATTTTATACTACTATTTGCTTCTAATTGTGGGGGCTACGTACGCAAGAGGTAATGAGAGTCCATTCGTAGCTACAAATCATGCTTATGTCTGGGTAATTTTAGGACCCAAATCATAAAATACTTGTATTGTTTGCACTCTAGTTGTTACCGTTCTTATTATTATTATTATTATTATTATTATTATTATTATTATTATTATTATTATTATTATTATTATTATTATTATTATTATTATTATTATTATATATGTATTACATGCCGATTTAGAATTGCCGTAATTTATTTATTGGCCCATAGTAAGTGTCGATGTCGATCCCTCATCTGTACTTTTCAAGGTTAGACTGAATACTTACTAGGTACATGTTGTATATGTACTCACGCTACACTTCTGTACTAATTGTGCAGAATCTGAGGTAGGTGCATCTGGCTGTCATTCAGGCGCGCACCTCTGTTACCCCGAGGCATACTGGTGAGCTGCTTTCTGAGTCCGTTCTGCAGCACTCGCAGCCTCTCATTTGTATTTACTTTCTATCTATCTTATTTCAGACAGTAGCGTAGGAGTTTTGTATATTCTACTAGTTGCTCAAACACTTGTGACACCAGGTTTTGGGAACATGCTGGTAGACACTTTATGATTTTTGGGTATTTATTTCACCGTATCATGCTCTGTCATTGGTTCACACCTTACTTTACTATAATTTTCCACTTTTCATTTACTTAATAAATAAAAATCGACCACTTTGAAATTATTAAAACGAATAAATATATGGCTATTTCCCTGTTGGCTTGCCTAGCGAGGATGTTGGGGCGCCATCACGGCCTATAGGTGAAATTGGTTCTGACAACATGGTATTAGAGCACTAGGTTCATGTAAGTCTCACAAGTTATGAGCAGGCCAAATATAGTCTTGCGGATCGGTGCAGAGACGTCCGTACTTATCTTCGAAGGGATATAGGTTGCTAGGAAACTACACTTTCTTCATTTCCTATCATGCAATTGATGCGTGCTAAGTATGTTTCTCTTATTCTCTCACAGATGGTGAGAACGCGCGTGGCAGATGTACCCAACCGTGGAGGAGGTGCTCCCCTTGTTGCTAGAGGCCGAGGCAGAGGCCGGGGGAGGGCTCCAGCTCGTGGTAGAGGATGAGGGCGTCCTAGAGTTGCTCCAGTTGTGCCACCAGTAGATCCAATGGAGGATCCTATTATTGAGGAGCAGGCGAGGTCATGGGCCGTATGCTGCGGTTCATGGATTCTATGATGTAGGCTGGTTTATTTCCAGCAGTCCCAGCTACATCTTGGGCGGGAGGGGGAGCACAGACCCCTACCGCTCAGGCTCCAGGGCATGCAACTGCCGTAAATCAGACCCGAGGTGCACTACCCGTGGGCGGAGCTCAGCCAATTACAACGGAATACTAGAGCCCAGACCAGCCACGGTCGGCGAGCCGCATATGCTATAGGATAGATTGACCAGGCCACATTCTCCTGCCTTTGGAGGTGAGCGACATGAGGATCCCTAGGACTTTATTGATCGTTTCAAGGACAGACTGCACAACATGAGGATATTGGAGTCCCATAGGGTGGACTTTACCACCTTTCAGCTGGAGGGCAGGACCTGTAGATTGTGGCAGTCCTATCTTCTCACCAGACCAGCAGGTTCTCCTCCCTTGACTTTGGACCAGTTCACACGTCTCTTTTTGGAGAGAAATATTCCACCCTCTTAGAGGGAAGAGTTGCGGGGTCAGTTTGAGAGGCTCCAACTGGGTCAGATATCTGTGACCGACTATGAGGCGAGATTCTCTGAATTTTATCGCCATGCACTTAATGTACTCCCTACCAATGCAGGGAGAGTGCAGTGGTTTATTGCGGGTTTGCACTATGGTATCTAGGTCACTATAGCCCAAGAGGTTGAGATGGGGACTCCTTACAAGTTGATTGTGGAAATAGCTCAGAGGATCAAGGGTATTTGTCAGCAGGGCCAAGAGCAGACGCCGAGGGACAAGTGATTTCGATATTCTGGAGGGTTCAGTAGTGCTCCGTCTTAGGGCATAGGTTAGTTTGTGAGGGGTCAGTCTAGTAGGCCCACATATCCAGCACCGCTGCCTCCTCGGGGCGCTCCAGTGCGGCCTTATTTCAACGCCATTCTAGAGAGTTCCTACCATCCACCGGCTATTTAGTGTTCCTTTAGTTGGAGCTCAGGTCCTTAGAGTGAGACTCAGGGTCAATCGTCTTCCACACCAAGACTCTTACCTTGGCGATACCAAAGTTGCATAGATATGAATTGAAAGGTTCATCTGTCAGTGCATCTAGTCGTGTTATCTCTTTTCTGAAGGCTCGACACATGGTAGAGAAGGGTTGTTTGGCTTATGTAGCTTACGTTTGGGATACTGCTGCAGAGACTCCGGCGATTGATTCAGTTCCCGAGGTCTGGGAGTTCTCCGATGTGTTTCCTTCTAATCTAGTAGGCATGCCACCAGATCGTGATATTGATTTCAGTATTGACTTTGCTCTAGGTACCAAGCCTATTTATATTCCATCGTACCACATGGCTCTGAAATAGTTGAAGGAGTTGAAAGAACAACTTGAGGAGTTGCTAGTGAAGAGGTTCGTCAGACTGTGTGTGTCGTCTTGGGGTGCACCGGTATTGTTCATGAAGAAGAAAGACGGGACTATGCGGTTGTGCATTTATTACCGCCAATTGAACAAAGTTACCATTAAGAACAAGCACACATTGCCACGTATTGATTATTTGTTTGACTAGTTGTAGAGTGCCAGGGTGTTCTTTAAGATCAACTTGAGATCGGAGTATCATCAGTTGAAGATTCGTGATTCGGATGTTCCGAATATGGCTTTCCACACTAGATGTAGCCACTATGAATTTCTAGTGATGTCCTTCAGCTTGACCAATGCCCCGATGGCGTTTATGTATTTGATTAACCGGGTATTCAGGTCGTATATTGAGTCGTTTGTCATTGTCTTCATTGATGACATATTGATCTACTCGCGCAACATGGAGGAGCACGAGCAGCATTTGAGAGTGGTGCTTCAGACCTTGCAGGAATAGAAGCTATATGCTAAGTTTTCCAAGTGCGAGTTCTGGTTAGATTCTGTGGCATTCTTGGGGCATGTTGTATTAGGTGAGAATTAAGGTAGATCCTATGAATATCGAGGCAGTTCATAGTTGTCTTCGTCCTGCCACAACGACCGAAATGAGGGGTTTCTTGGGGTTAGTAGGATATTATCACCGGTTTGTGGATGACTTCTCATCTATTGCAGCACATTTGACTAGATTGACTCCGTTCTGATGGTTCGATGATTGTGAGACGAGCTTTCAGAAGCTTAAGAACGTATTGACTACAGCACCGGTGTTAGTGTTGCCTTCCGGTTCTGGGATGTATACTGTGTATTGCAAAGCTTCACTCGTTTGCTTGGGTTGTGTATTGATGTAGGAGGGGTGAGTTATTGCATATGCTTCACGTTAGTTGAAGACCCACAAGAAGAATTACCCCGTACACGATTTGGATTTGGTCGTGTTAGTTCATGCTCTCATGATTTGGAGGCATTATCTTTATGGGATGTCCTGTGAGGTTTACACCAACCATCGCAGCTTGCAGCATTTGTTCAAGCAGAGGGATCTAAACTTGAGGCAGCGCAGTGGCTTGAGTTATAGGATTATGCTATTACCATCCTTTATCATCTGGGCAAGGCGAATGTAATTGCGGATGCCCTGAGCTGAAATGCGGAGAGTATGGGTAGTTTGGCATTCATTTCAGTAGAGGAGAGGCCATTAGCTTTGGACATTCAGTCCTTGGATAACGGACTTGTGAGGTTGGATATTTTAGAGCCCAGCCGGGTTCTTGCATGCGTCGTTGCTCAGTCTTCATTATTCGAGTAGATCAATTCTCGTCAGTTCGACGATCCACACTTTTTGGTTCTTAGGGAGACGGTACTACAGGGTGGTGCCAAGCAGGTTACTATCAGTAAGGATGTTGTTCTGTGATTCCAGGGTCGTCTATGTGTTCCTAATGTTGATGGCTTGAGGGAGAAGATTATAGTGGAGGCACACAGTTTCGGTATTCTATTCATCTAGGGGCTACAAAGATGTATCGCGACCGGAGGCAGCATTATTGGTGGCGGCGGATGAAGACGGACATAGTTTAGTATGTGCCGAGATGTCTAAATAGCCAGTAGGTCAAGTATGAGCACTAGAGGCCATGTGGCCTACTTTAGTAGATGGTTATACCTGAGTGGAAATAGGAGCGCATCACTATGGACTTCGTAGTTGTGTTGCCGCAGACCTTGTGGAAGTTTGATGCAGTTTGGGTCATTGTCAAAAGGTTAACCAAGTCGGCACACTTCATTCCGGTTGTAATTACGTATTCTTTAGAGAGATTGGCCCATATTTACATTCAGGAAATTTTTCGATTGCATGGTGTGCCTGTTTCCATCGTTTTAGATAGAGGCCCTCATATCACTTCGCACTTATAGAAAGCAGTTCGGAATGAGTTGGGTACCCAGGTAGAGCTCAGCACAGCCTTTCATCCGCAGACCGACGGGCAGTTAGAGTGGACGGTTCAGATATTGGAGGATATGCTTAGAGCATGTGTGATTGACTTCGGAAGGCAATGGGATCGGTTCTTTCCTTTGGTCGAGTTTGCTTATAACAACAGTTATAAGTCTAGCATTAAGATTGCTCAATTTGAGGCTCTGTATGGTCGGCGATGTTGCTCGCCCATCGGAAGGTTCGATCATGATGAGGCTAGGTTATATGGTACTGATTTATTGAAGGATGCCTTGGAAAAGGTGAAGTTAATTTAGGAGAGACTTCACACAGCATAGTCCAGACAGAAGAGTTACGCGGATTGGGAGGTGTGTGATTTATCATTTATGGTGGCGAGAAGGTTCTCTTGAATGTCTCGCCGATGTAGGGAATCATGAGGTTCGGGAAGAAAGGTAAGTTCAGTCCAAGGTTCATAGGCCCGTTTGAGGTGTTGAGGTGAGTTAGGGAGGTTGCTTGAGCTTGCCTTGCCTCCCAGTCTATCGGGAGTTCATCCAGCTTTGCATGTGTCTATGCTCCAAAAGTATCATGCCTACAGGTCGCAATACCAAACGATTCAGCTAGATGAGAGCCTAGTTTTGAGGAGGAGCCAGTTGCCATTGTTGAAAGGCAGGTTTACCAGTCGAGGTCTAAGAAGATCTCTACGGTAAAGGTTCATTAGAGGGGTCAACCAGTCGAGGAGGTGACTTGGGGGACCAAGGACGACATGCGGAACCGATATCCACACCTATTCAGCACTCTAGGTATGATTCTAGACTCGTTCGAGGATGAACGTTTGTTTAAGAGGGGAGGATGTAACGACCCGGCCAATAGTATTGAGAGTTGTAGTCCTGTTCCCCCATTTTCTACTAATTTTATGCTTATTAGTTGCCATCTGATATGCTGGGGCAGTTGGTTCGGTGTCGGGGGTATTTCGGAATGAGTTGAGACCCTTAGTCTCAAGGTAGGAAGCTTAAGTTGAAAAGGTTGATCGGATATTGGCTTATGTGTAAACGACTCCAGAATGGAGTTTTGATGGTTTCATTAGGTCCATTGGGTGATTCTGGACTTAAGACTGTATCCGGATAGTGATTTGGAGGTTCGTAGTTGAATTAGGCTTGAAATGGCGAAAGTTAGAAATTTAAAAGTTTTACTGAGAGTTGACTTTGTGGTTTCCAGGCTTAGATTGTTGTTCCGGGAGTTGGAGTAGGTCCATTGTGTCAGTTCTGAATTGTTTGCAAAAATTGAGGTCAATCGGAACGTGATTTGACAGGTTTCAACATCGAATGTAGAAGTTAGGAGTTCAAAAGTTCATTAGGCTTGAATCGTTGCGCGATTCATGGTTTTAGCGTTGTTTGATGTGATTTGAAGGCTAGACGAAGTTCGTATCATGTCTTAGGACTTGTTGGAATGTTTGGTTAAAGTCCCCGGTGGCCTCGGGTTGATTTCGGATGGTTAACGGAGTGAAATGGGACTTGGAATGACTATTGAAGCTTACTGCTATGAGTGTTCTGGTTTCCTTCTATGTGCTCGCAAGTGGTTGATGGTCACTAATGGTTATTTGTTCTACGCAATCTGAGGAGAGTTCTACGATCGCGTAGCTGGTGCAGTTAATATATCACGAATGCATGGCTTGGGTCGGGTTCGCATAGAGGAAATGCATGGTTGGGGGTTCACGCGCACTTTGTTCATCGCGAAGGCATGATTTAGTTTGCAATCACGTAGGTCTGAAGGTCAATTCATCGCATTCACATGATGCTTTTCGCGTTCGGGTAGGGTTAAATTGCGGCCAGTATAATTTGTGCTTCGCGACCGCGAAGAAGGAATGCCTGGGTAGAGAATTGTTTTAAAAACGGGACTTAGGCCATTTTCTCTCATTTTTCATTTCCTTGGCCGATTTTGGAGATTCTTGGTGATGGGCTTTCACCTATCTATTGAAAATAAGTAATTCCTACCCAATGTAAGTTTAATACACAGATTATGGGTAGACTTTAACATGTAAAATGTGAAATTTTAGGATATTGTTGAAAAATACTAGGTTTTGATAAAAACTTTGATTAAACCACGAAAATGATTATGGAATTGGGTAGAAATTACATATTTGAGTTTGTAAGGTTATGGGTAATATTTAGCTTCGAAAATTTCCGGAACCCGGGCACGTGGCGCTGTGGGTGAATTTCATGAATCTTCAAATTTGGGTTGGGTAATTACTCTAGGGACTAAATTATGAACTTTTGAGCTTATATTGATTAATTTATGTAATATTTGGCTAGTATTGGATTGTTCGGCACCAACTTGAGTCTTTAGAGTGAATTTGTGGGCCGAAAAGTGAGCTTTAAGACGAGGTAAGTCTCTTGCCTAATCTTGTAATAGGGAATTTACCCCATAGGTGTTTTAAACTACTATTTGCTTCTAATTGTGGGGGCTATGTATGCACGAGGTGACAAGAGTCTGTTTGTAGCTGCAAAACATGCTTATGTCCGGGTAGTTTTAGGACCCAAATCATGAAATACTTGTATTATTTGCACTCTACTTGATATCACTCTTATGACTTGAGAAAATTATAATTTACTTGATGGCCCGTAATTGTTGAAGTTAGTATGTGTTATTGGAGATTTATAATTGACTTTTAGTTAATGAATCACTTATTTATTGTCTGTTACTGTGTTATTATTATTATTATTGATGTATTCCATGTAGTTTTAGAATTTCTGTATTTTATTTATTGGCCCATAGTAAGTGTTGATGTCGCCCCCTTGTCAGTACTTCTTCGAGGTTAGAATGAATACTTACTAGGTACATGTTGTTTATGTACCCACGATACACTTCAGCACTAATTGTGCAGGATACGAGGCAGGTGCATCTGGCTGTCATTCAGGCGCGCACCCCCGTTACCCTATGGCACAGTGGTGAGCTGCTTTCTAAAACTGCTATGGAGCGCCCGTAGTCTCTGTTTTGAATTTACTTTCTGTCTATCGTATTCCATATAGTAGCATAGGTGTTTTGTACATTCTACTAGTTGCTAATACACTTGTGACACTAGGATTTGGGAACATGCTACTAGACACTTTATGATTTTTGGGTATTTATTTCACCGTATCATGCTCTTCCATTGGTTCACTCTTTACTTTACTATAGTTTTCCACTTCTGGTTTACTTAATAAATAAAAATCAACTACTTTGAAATTATTAAAAAGAATAAATACATGGCTAGTTCCCTATTGGTTTGCCTAGCGACGACGTTGGGAGCCATCACGACCTATAGGGAAAATTGGGCTGGGACAGTTATTGGTGACGAAGGTGCATTGCAACTTTAGGGTCAGATTTGTGTTCCTAACGGGTATGGTTCTAGGGAGATGATTTCTTGTGGAGGCTCATAGTTTGTAGTATTTTATTCATCCACGTGCGACAAAGATATATCGATACTTAAAGTAGCATTATTGGTGGCGGAGGATGAAGAAAAACATATTTGGGATACCTTCTAGTGTCGGACTTATGGTTTGGTACTGTGAGCTATTTATATTTGATCAAGATCATGAATTTGTGTTTTATATTCACGCAGTAGATCTTATATATGCATATTGATCGATTTATATCATGATTTTGGAAGTAATAGAGATAATTGACTTTGTATTATGTTTTCTATACATGAGAAGCATGTCCATATATCATATATTACTTTGCCTTTGCCTTGTACCCATTTGATGATATCACGACTTAGCTATTATTCTATTTTGTATTTTTACCTACTTATTAAACCGCTAGTAAGTGTTGGTGTTGACCCCTTGTTACTGCTTATTTGAGGATAGAAACTTACTGAGTACCGCAGTTTTACACTCATACTACACTTTTGCATATTTTTGTGTAGGTCCTGAGGCCAGTACCAGTCATACCTGTCCTGCTATATAGAGACTTGCATTCGGAGACTTCGTGGTAAGCTGCCTCCTTGACTCGATCCGCAGCACATGGAGTCCCCCTCCCTTGATTAGCTATTTCTTTCACACAAATATTGTTATATAGTTTGGTACTATGCGGTGTTGAGATTTGATCATGAGCATGCATATGCATTCTAGATTCAAGCACTAGCTCTCATTTATACATAAAGTTTGATTTATATCATGATCTTGGAAGTAACTGAGATACATGACCCTTTATTGTGTTTTCCCGGCCTAAGAAGCGTGCCTAAATATCAGCTATTACTGTCGCTTTGCCTTTGTATCATTTTGTTGATATTATGTGTTATCTACTTCTTTATTTTGATGCTTCTACCTACTAGTGATTGTCAATGTTGACCCCTCGTTACTACTTTGTCAAGGCTATTCTTAATGCTTATTGGGTACCGTGGTTCTGCACTCATACTACACTTCTGCACAGTTTTGTGTAGATCCTGAGGCCAGTACCAGTCATAACCTAATAGATTCTCGTAATATTGTAACACCGAGATTTGGGCATTGCTAGACAATTGCGGTCGTGTTTAGACCCTATCTCAGATATTTGTATCTTTATATTGGTTTTGAGATTATTTTCGCTTTTATATTTATATATTTTATTAATGATGTAATAATTTGGCTTATGTTATTTCTATTGGGTGTTGACTCGCCTTGTAAGAAGGTTAGGTGCTATCACGACCTTTTGTGGTATTTTAGGTCGTGGCAAGTTTTGTAGAGTCTTGTTGATCGATATAGAGCCGTCAATATCTATATGTGAGAAGCTATAGGACTTTAGGAAACTTTCCCTTTTTTGATTCCTTATCGCATGTTTGTTATTGTCAGAGTCTAGATCTTTCTCTTCTACTCTCTCATAGATGGTAACAACTCACGAATCCGTAGCAGGATCAGGTGATAGAGAGGCGGTACCATTGACTATAGGCGAGAAAGGCAGAGGTCGGTGTTCGTCCAAGGCTCCTACAAGGGTCGCACAGTTGCAGTAAGAGATAGAGCACCTAGCGTAGCTCGTGTGACTGCAAGAGCAGTATTTGCGAACCTACCTGTGGATCAGGTAAAGGACCAGATTATTGAGGATCATGTTGAGGCCTCTGTCTTAGCTCAGCATCAAGAGGGTTTTGTTGAAAGCACTATGTTTCATGAGGCCATGGAAAAGATTGTTACTTTTATCGATGCTTTGACTCAGGTCAGAGTGGTTCCAATGGCTCCAGCCACATCTCAGGCTGGAGGGGAAGCTTGGACCCCGATCACTCATACTCCGAATTGGGTTGTGGCGATTCTTTAGTAGCGGGGTTAATTGCTAGTTGGTGGCGGACAACCTATAGTGGTAGCTTGACGTGTAGCTGAGCTAACTATGTCTACCGAGGAGAAGAAGACGCTTGAGAGGTTGTAGAAGGTACATCCTGCTCACATTGATGGTGACGCTTTTGAGGATGACCAAGATTTTTTAGACAGATGCCATCAAATGCTTCACAATTTGGGCTTAGTGGAGTACAACGGTGTGGACTTCACTACATTCTAGTTGAGAGAGGAGGATAAGAGATACTGGTAGACATATGAGCGGGGCAGGCCCGCAGGTTCACCTCCCCTCACTTGCACTCAGTTCTCGCACTTGTTCTAGAGAGGTACATCCCACACACCAGGATGGATGAGTTGAATAATCGGTTTTTGCCTTTAGCAAGATTGCATGACTGTGAGCGAGTACGGGTGAGACTCACAGAGTTGTCTCATCATGCTGCCTTCTAGATCCTCACCGAGGGAGAGAAGGTGAGGTGATTCATTGAGGGATTGACATATGGTATCAGAATTCTTATTGCCCAAGCAAGAGATTGGGCATATATTTCATCAGGCTGTGGATATAGCTTGAGGGATCCATTGCATCTGTTGTTAGGGGAGAGAGGTTATGATGAGAGATAAGAGGCTTCGTCGATCTGATTAGTTCAGTGGTAGCTAATACGGAGGTAGAGGTCAGATCAGTAGAGGCTATTATGGTAGGTCAGCTCATTTCATTCAACAAGGAATCCATGGTGTAGTGGCTCGATCATCTTTTAGCACTCCAGTTCCATTATCCTTCCGTGCTCTCCAAGTGAACTTATACCGTGCTCCGTCTATTCAAGGTACTTTTGGTGGCTATTGGGGACATCAGGGATAGCTTCAGGTTCAGCAGCCTCCATCAGCTAGGTGCTTTTTTTTATTGAGTGCGGAAAGTTTTGCCATATGAAGAGGCATTGCCCTATACTTGCTAAAGGTGCAAGTCCACAACTTCTCAAGTAGTGGAACCCACACTAGTTTCTTCATCCCCTCCTTAGTCAGCTAGAAGGGGAGGACATGCAGCTTGAGGTCAAACTAGAGGAGGACGCCATGTTAGTAGTAGTTAGATAGGTGGTTGTCAGGCTTGATTCTATGCTTTTTATGGTAGATCCGAGGCGGTGGCCTCAGATGTTGTGATTACAAGTATGGTTTCTGTCTATCTTTGATATGCTTTTGTGTTGTTGATACGGGGTCAACTTATTCATACGTGTTATTGTATCTTGCTCCTTATTTAGATAAGCCTTGTGGTTCTCTCAATATTCCTGTTCATGTATCTACTCAAGTTGGTGACTCAATTATGGTAGAACGAGTATATCGCTCTTGTGTAGTTAATATTGGGGGTAATGCGACTAGAGTTGATCTCATATTGCTTAAAAGGGTGTGCTTTGATATGGTCTAGGTATGGATTGGCTATCTCCGTGTCTTGCTAAACTTGATTTTATGATGTGACGTGTGGTTACCTATGTCGGGGCTGCCGAGGTTAGAATGGGGGGTGTTCTCTTGGTGATACTCCTAGTAGAGCGATTTATTTTTTGACGGCTCAACGAATGGCTGAGAAGGGGTGTTTGGTGTATCTGGTCTTCATTACAAATGTTAATGCTGATACTCATGTTGGTTATTCAGTCCCAATAGTGAGAGAATTTCCAGATGTGTTTCCTGCAGACCTAGCAAGCATGCCATCCGATAGGGATATTGATTTTGGTATTTATTTGCTGTCACACACTCAACCCATATCTATTCCACCATGCCGCTGGCTCCAGCTGAGTTGAAGAAGTTGAAGGAGCATCAGCTTGAGTTGTTGGATAAAAGATTCATTAGACTGAGTGTTTCCTTCCCTTTTCTGACGCACTTCTAAAGGATGACACCCAGAAGATTCTAACATATCCCCAACTCGCGCCGTTTCGTAATTCCCGTTCTCGAATGTACTCAAAATGCAAGTATAGTGGAATCATATATGGATATCTTATTTATTTATTTACTGGCTTGCTTTGATCATATCCATTTACTAAATACTTAGGATGAATCACGTTTAGTTAACAATGAGTTGATATGCAATATTATACGTTAGATAATTCGCAAAGTTGTGTAGTTACTAAGCTTATATAAATGCATTTTTAACTTGCTTAATGTATTGTCCCAACCGGTCATTTTGTCTATTTTATCCCATATTCATATTTTATGCTTCTTGTATATGTGATTGTTATCTTTTGAGTTGCGGGGATGGTTGGTTGGTTACGAGAGGGTTTAAGAGGGAGACACTTAGCCTTATTTTGGAAGCTTAAGTTTTAAGAGTCGACCAAGGTTTGACTTTTGTGTAAACAACCTCGGGTTGGTGATTTGAGGGTTCCAATAGATTCGTATGGTAATGTTTAACTTGGGCATATGTCCGAATTTGGAATTGGAGGTTCCTAGGATGTATTGGTGCTATTTGCCGAAAGTTGGCAATTTGGAGGTTTCGAGAATTCTTAAGTTTGACTGAGAATTGACTTTGATGATATTGGGTTTGAATTTTTGTTTTGGAGGTTATAGTAGTTTCGTTTAGTCATTTTAGACTAGTGTGCAAACTTTGGATGTAATCCAGATTGGTTAGGCTTGAATCGGACGCTTAATTCGAAGTTTGGAAGTTAACGAACTTAAGAGAAGCTTATTATGGATTTTGACCGTCGATTCATGGTTTTGATGTTTGTCGTGGTGTTTTGAGTCATTTCCTCATGGTTTATATTGTTGTTTTTTCTTATGAGTAGAAGTACTTCGCGATCGCGGAGCTTGTGTCCGAATTGCAAAGAAGATGGATTTGGCTGGAGGATTTTTCTCTTCATGTTCGCGTAGGAGGTGTTGCATTAATAGAGAGAAGGGATAGAAGCGTCACGTTCGTGTGCATGGGACGCATTCGCGAATGAGTTATGCCATGAGGAAGGAATGCCTTCATGTTTGACTACCTAGGCTCGTGTTCATGTAGGCTTAGCAGATTAGGCATCGCGTTCATCGAGGGGTTCTTTGCGTTCGCGAAGAAAGGAAGTAGCTGGGCAGTCATTGTCTGTCGCAATCACGAAGTAAATCCCACGACCGCAATGGGTATAGTGGGCAGTGTATTAAATGATATAATTCGGGATTTTACCTATTCTCTCACATTTTGAACCCTAGACTTCGAGATGTGGAAAGTTTGGAGAGAAAATTCACTACTACATTGGAGGTGAGCAATTTTCACTTGGATTTAACTTTATAACATAATTCTCATGGATTTCTACACCTAAATCAATGGATTTTGAAGGAAAAATTTGGGGTTTTGTCTAAAACTTTAAAAAGTGTATTTTGGGGATTTTGAGATCAATTTGGACTCGGTTTTGGAATATTATTACATATTTGGACTCTTGGAATTATGAGTAGCCGAGATCTAACTCTTGACTCAGGTTTTTACCGTACGGGCCCGATTTGACTTTTGGGAATTTGTGTAAAGATTGAAGCTTTATTGTTTGTGGTTGTTTCCTATGGCTTTATTTGATTTTATTTAGTTGTTATTTACTAGAATTGGGTCAATTGGAGTTGAATTTTCATGCATAGGCGATTTTTGCTTGATTTGAGGTTGTCGGGCGGAAGCAAGTCTCTTGCCTATCCCTGTAGGAGGGAATTCTACCCATAGGTGATGTAATTATTACTTCATACATGATTTAGGAGCCACGCATATGTGAAGTGACGAGCGTATATGCATAACTAGGTTTTTACCATATCCGGTATTATTGACTTGTGTTGTGCTTTTATTGAATTGTGTGAAGGTGTTAATCTTGTTCAAATTGTTTCTATGACTAAGTGATAATTTATATTGCAGATTTACGAGCATGCCTAGGTCTATGAGTTGTTGATTTGACATGAGGGTTTATTTGTCATCTCGTGCTTTATTATAAATTCAAAGTGATATATTTGCCTCATTTGCTCCCTGATCTTTGATGGATTCTATGGCCTAATTAAATAATGAAAATAATGTAACTAAGCTAGGATATGTTAAATAGCTTATTCAGTCGTTGTGATAAATTTAGTTACATGATTTGCCATAGCCATCACTTAGCCCTTTGAGCTTTTATTCGCGTTCTATTATCATGTCATGTGCCTTTCTATTACATTACTTCCTTCACATATGCATGAGCTGAAAAGTAGTTATTGAGGCAAGTTGTGTATTTTGGCACTATTGGCACCTGAACTGATATTGGTACTGATTATCGCATTGATATGTTATGACTTGGATCGGGTTGCGCGCTGCAACGATTGCCTGATGATCATTTAATATAAAATGATCGACACTTGGATTATGGATCCCTCTCTCCGGAGTCAGGTGATTATCCATGTTGCCTTGGGCCCTATGAGCGTAGGCACCCATGATGCTTTTGGTGATTGTTGGACACGTGGTTTGTGTCATGCACATGGATTCGTGCTATGAGTTGTTGAGACAAGGATCCTAAGCATGCATACGTATACTTTTTAGACTCATTCTATCAACTGGTGGAGGTATTATTGACTGATGTCATGTTTTATTTGAGAACTGAGATGCTGATTTTTTTTTCCGGTTATCTGAAAAGCCTGTCTAAATTCTGTATGAGCTACATTTTGAGCTTTTATAGTTTTTAATGATATTATGTCTAGTTTTGTATTTGATTATTATCTCACTTTCTTATTTGACTGCTAGTGAGTATCGTAGCCGACCCCTCGCTACTACTTCTTCGAATTTAAACTTGATACTTATTAGGTAATGTAGCTTGATCTCATACTACACTTTGCACATTTCGTGCAGGTTCTGAGACTGGTGTGAGTGGCACTAATCCGAGTCAGTAAGAGCACTTGAGGAGACTTTGTTGTGAGATGCCCTACTTGGTCGATTCGCATCATATGGAGTTTCATTTGCTAGTTTTCTCTTATGTCTATCTACTTTATTTAATCTGACCATGCATTCATATGATTTCTCATGCTCTTGGTAGATGCTTGTGAGAATTGTGACATCCGGGATCTAGGAAGTATTAGCATTTGTGGTCGCGTTTGGACCCTACCTTGGATAGTTTATGTATGATTGTCAGAGTTGAGGTTATTTTATTTCCTTATTATATTGAGTATTTTATTAAGATGATTAATCTACTCTTGAATAATTATTGTTAATGTGTTGGCTTGCCTAGCATGCGTGTTAGGTGCCATCAGGACCCTTTGGTGGGATTCGAATCGTAACAAGTTGGTATCAGAGCCCTAGGTTCTGAGGGTCTCACAAATCATAAGTAGGCCTAGTAGAATCTTGCGGATCAGTACGGAAACTTATGTACTTATCTTAGAGGGGCTATAGGGCTTTAATAAACTTCCTTTTTCTTGATTCCTCATCGTGCATTGATTATTCACTTGATTCTAAATTCTCTCACTGAGAGTGAGGCCTTGCATATCTAGAGCATCAGAGGATGCATGGGTCATACCGCCGGTTGCGACTGGGAGAAACAGAGGCCCGGGTAGGGTCAAAGCCTCTGCTAGAGGCTGTACTGTTACATCTAGGGGCAAAGAACACATTGGAGCTTGTAGTTATACCAGGGAAGTTGCAGTTGACCCATCTCTGAAGCAGGTGGAGGAGCGGATCATAGACGACCATATTAGGCCATAGTGAACACCCAACAGCCAGAGGGTTTCATTGTTGCACTCATGTTTCAGGAGGCTGAGGCCAGGATAGTTAGTTTCATTGATGCGTTGACCCAGAATAGGGTGGTTCTAGTGGCCCCAGCCATATCTCAAGTAGGAGGGGGAGCTCAGACCTATGTCACTTGTACTTTAGCGAAGCCGATTGTAGCAGCTAGACCGAACATTGCTTGCCATGTCTGTTGATGAGTAGAAGAGAATAGAGAGGTTTCAAAGATTGTTTCCTCCACACATCGAGGGTAGTGCTTCGGAGGATGCCAAAGACATTCTAGACATGTGTCATCAGATGCTACACAATTTGGGTTTGGTAGTGTCTAAGGCAATAGACTTCACTACCTTCTAGTTTAGGGGAGCGACTAGGAATGGTGGTACACATATGAGCTAGGCAGGCCGGCTAGTTCAGCTGCTCTTACATGGTCTCACATCTACTCTTGGAGAGGTACGTTCCACTCACCACGAGAGATGAGTTAAGAGACCAGTTTGAGCACCTGCAGCAGGATCGTATGTTAGTCACCTAATATGAGGTGAGGTTTACAGAATTGTCTCGTCATGTAGCTTTCATGGTCCACACCGAGGTAGAGAAGGTGAGGAGGTTTATTGAGGGTATATTCTATGGCATCAAGATTACTATGGCTTGAGAGTTATAGATAGGGACTACCTTTCATTAGGCAATAGAGATAGCTCGGAGGATCGAGCGTGTTTTAGGGTAGAGAGGACATGATGAGGGATAAGCGGCCTCATCGATCTGGTGGTTTTTGTGATACCTCATCTGGAGGTAGAGGTCAGATTGTTAGGGGCCACTAGGGTAGGCCATCCTAGTACACTCAGCACGGGACCCGCAGTGCGGTGTCTCTATCATCTTTCAGTTCTCCGATTCCATCATCCTTCAATTCTCTTCCACCGAGCTCACGTCGTAATATGTCAGTGCAGCATTTCTCTAGTCCGTAGTTATGTCCTCAAGGGCAGCATCAGTCTCAGCAGTCTTATTCAGCTCGAGATTACTTTTAGTGTAGAGAGCTTGGGTATATAAAGAAGTATTGTCCTAGACTTACCAAAGGCATAGCTCATCAAAGTTCTCAGTTAGTAGTTTCGGTGCCAGTTGCATCACCCATAGCTCAAATAGCTAGAGGGGGAGGCCACGCAGTGAGAGGACACCCGATAGAGGGAGGTCTTGTTGGTACTAGCTACTAGACAAGTGACGGAAAGCCACGTTGCTATGCTTTTCTAGGAAGACTCGAGGCAACAGATTCCGATGTTGTGGTCATAGAGATGCTTACGTGTTGTCTTATTCGGGATTTACTTACTCTTATGTGTCAACATACTTTGCTCCTTATTTGGATATGCCTCGTTGTTATCTTGATACTCTTGCACATGTGTCTACGCCTATTGGTGGATCGTATGTATCAGTCTTGTGTAGTCAGTATTTGTGGTTATGAGACTAGTGTTGACCTTCTATTTCTTAGTATGGTAGACATTGACGTGATTTTTGGTGTGGATTGGTTATTTCTGTACCATGGTATCCTAGATTATCACGCTAAGACTATAATGTTGGCTATGTCGGGGTTGACGGGGTCGCCGACATTGGAGAGGAGAGATTCTCCTACTCACAATACTAGTAGGGTGATTTCATTTCTGAATGCTCAATAGATGGTTGACAAAGGGTTTTGGCATATTTGGATGTTGTTCAAGATGTTAATGTTGATACTTTTTCTCTTGATTTAGTTCAAATAGTGAGGGAGTTCTCGAATGTGTTTCCTGTAAATCTAACGGGCATGCCAGCAGATAGAGATATTGATTTCGGTATTGATTTTGTGTTGGGCATGCAGCCCATATCTATTCCTCTCTATCACACGGATCCAGTAGAGCTGAAGGAATTGAAAGAACAACTGCAAGAGTTATTGGATAAGGTGTTCATCAGGCCTATTGTATCACCATGAGGTGCACCATTGTTGTTTATTAATTGAGGAAGCCACTTTCTTTAATGTATACTAGCTGGTCTACAAAAGCATGACACATGACGCTTCTCCTTTTTTTAGTCCACTCTCCCTTAGAAAACGGAGCTGTTTGAAAGAAGATTTCGAAATTACATAAGTGAATGTAGAGATCACCGGTGTCCTACTCGAGACGAAGTACTTGTCGTCCCCAAACCAAAAGGGATGAGGGAAAAAGGCTCGAGCAAGCGTCCTTGGAAGGGGGAATATCTGAAAAAGTGTTAGCGGGGAGCCCATCCCTCTCGTTCTTACAGAAGACATAAGGAGGAATACGCGAGAAGAAGGATGGGTCTATGAGGATGTGTATTGACTATCGACAATACATGGGTCTATGAGGATGTGCAGAAGCATCATTTGAGGATTGTGCTTCATATTTTGAGGGAGAATAACTTGTATGCTATGTTCTCCAAGTGCGTTTCGGCTGGACTCAATGGCGTTCTTGGGTCAGGTGGTATGTAGTGATGAGATCAATTGGTACCTAAAGAAGATTGAAGCAGTTCAGAGTTGTCCTTGACCTTATACCGCTACAATGATTAGAAGCTTCTTGGATTTGGCTGGTTACAATGTCGCTTTACAGAGGGATTTTCATCTATTGAACCCCCATTGATAAAGTTGACTTAGAATGGCACTCTGTTCTGGTTGTCAAAAGAGTGTGGAGAGAGGTTTCAGAACCTCAAGATTGCCTTGACTATGGATCCTTTTTTGCTTTTGCCTTTAGGATTAGGGTCATATACGGTTTATTATGATGCTTCGCGGGTTGGCATTAGGTGTGTGTTGATGCAGGATGATGGGGTGATTTCCTACATGTCGTGCCAGTTGAAGACACATGACAAGAACTTTCTAGTGCATGATCTGGAGTTAGCATATATTGTGCATGTACTTAAGATTTGGATGCACTATCTGTATGGCTTGTCTTGTGAGGTGTATATCGATCATCGGAGTCCGCATCATCTGTTTAGACAAAAAGATTTGAATTTGTGGCAGTGGAGACGGTTGGAGTTGTTGAAGGATTATGGTATCGCAATTCTTCAGCATCGGGTTATGGGGAGTTTAGCATTCATTCCATCTGAGGAGAGGCCTTTAGCTATGGATGTTCAGGCGTTGGCCAATAGGTTGGTGAGGTTGGATATTTTGGAACCGAGCAGAGACCTTGCATGTGTTGTTTTAGATTCATCATTTCATGTGCGCATTAAGGATCGCCAGTATGGCGATTCCCATTTGCTTGTTCTAGACTACAAGGTGCAGCACGGTGATGTTAAGGAGGTAACCATTGGTAATGATTGTGTATTGCGTCTTTAGGGCCGGTTTTGTGTTCCTAATGTGATGGTTTGAGGGAGTTGATTCTTATGGAGGCACATAGCTCACGCTATTCGACTCATCCAGGTGCTATGAAGATGTATCATGACTGAAGCAGCTTTACTGTTGGAGAAACATAAAGAAGGACATTGTTGGATATGTTGACCGGTATTTGAATTGTCAGCAGGACAAGTATGAGCATCAGAAATGGGGTGGTTTGCTTCAGAGGTTGGAGATACCAGAGTAGTAGTGGGAGCACGTCATTATGGACTTTTTGGTAGGGTTTCCACGAACATTGAAGAGATTTGACGTTGTTTGGGTCATTATGGACAAACTGACCAAGTCTGCATATTTCATTTCGTTCATGACTTTCTACATATCGGAGCAATTGGATAAGATCTATATTAGGGAGGTTGTCTTCTTGCATGCTGTGTTGGTGTCTATCATCTTGGATCATGGAACTCTATTTACATCGCATTTTTGTAGAGCCGTGCAGCTTGACTTGGGCGCGTAGGTGGCGTTGAGTACATCATTTCACCATTAGATGAATGGGCGGTTTGAGTGGACTATTCATATTTGGAAGATAGGTTGAGAGCCTGCATTATTGATTTTTGTGGCCAGTAGGATCATTTTCTACTGTCGGTGGAGTTTGAATACAACAAAGGCTATCAGTCGAGCATCTAGATGGTTGTTTAGTTTTTTTTTAGCATACAGAGGTTAGGTTGTTGGGCATTAATTTGGTTAGTGATGCTTTGGAGAAAGTGAAATTGATTCTGGAGCGGCTTCATACAACTAGTCCTGTAAAAGAAGTTATGTTGATAGGAAGGTTCGCGATGTGGCTTTCATGGAGGGTAAGAAGTTAATTATCAGTGTTTTAGCTATGAAGGGCGTGATGAGGTTTGGGAGGAAAGGAAAGTTGAGTCTTCGATATATCGGTCCATGTGAGATATTAGAGAGGGTTGGTGAGGTGGCTTATAGACTTGCTTTGCAACCCAGCTTGTCGGAGTTCATCCGGTGTTTCATGTCTCCATGCTTAGGAAGTACTATGAGGACCAGTGACATATGTTAGATTTTAGCTTGGTGCAATGGATGAGAATTTTGCTTCTGAAGAAGAGCCGATGGCCATTTCGTATAGGCGGGTTCGGAAGCTAAGGTCGAAGAACATTGCATCAATGAATGTTAAGTGGAGAGGTCGACCGACTGGGGAGGGGACTTGGGAGGTCAAGCATGATATGTGGAGCAGATATCCTCATCTTTTCGGCAATAAATCATGATTCTAGATTCGTTCGAGGACAAACGTTTGTTTAAGAGGGGGAAAATGTAACGATCCGACCGGTCATTTTGCGCATTTAAGCCCCATTTCCTATTTGTTGCTTCTTGTACATGTGTTAGTTGTTTTGTGACTTACGGGTATGGTTAGTTTGGTTACCAGAAGGTTAAGAGGTATTTGGGGAACTCAGTCTCATTTTGGAATCTTGAGTTGTAAGAGTTAACCAAGGTTTGACTTTTGTGTAAACGGGCTCGGATTAGTGATTTGAGTGTTCCAATAGGTTTGTATGATGATATTGGACTTGGGGGTATGTCTAGATTTGTATTTGGAGGTTCCTAGAGTGTTTTGGTGCTATTTGCTGAAAGTTTGAAATTTTGATGGTTGGAGAATTCCTAAGTTTGACAAGGGGTTGACTTTGATGATATTAGGTTTGGATTTTTGTTCCAAAACTTGGAAAGGGTCTGTTTTGCCATTTCGGACTTGTGTGCAAAGTTTGGATGTAATCAGGACTGGTTAGGCTTGAATTGGACGTTTGGTTCGATGTTTGGGAGTTAATGAACTTAAGAGAAACATAACATAGGTTTTGGTTATCGGTTATTGATTTTGATGTTAGTCATGGCGTTTGGAGCATTCGGGAAAGTTTACATAAGGTATTGGGACTTCTTGGTGTGATTGGATGGGGTCCCGGGGGGCTTGGGTGGTTTCGGGTCATCTCATCTTGGTTTAGATTGCTGGTTTTTTTAATGAGTAATAGTGCTTCGTGATTGCAAAACTTCTTGCAAACGTGCAGAAAAAGGGAGCACCTCAGGATACTTTTTGGGTGTTTGTGCGACGCACAAGCAAAATAATGTCTCTACGATGCATTAAGGCTGAGATGCTTTAAGTACTCGTTAGCTGGAGATGCGAGGAAATGGCTCCAAAACTTTCCTCCAAATTCCATCCGTTCATGGCCTTAACTTGTCACGACCCAAAATACCAACCCGGTCGTGATGGCGCCTCTCATGAAGACAAGGCCAGCCAATCCAAACTAACTTCATTTTAACAGTTAAATAATACGAAAATAATATAAGTATGGTTTAATAACAGTAAATTGCAGAAAAATATAGTAAACCATCCCGACTACAACCGTCAGATCGGGGTGCCACAAAGTCATGAGCCACTAAGGAAATCCTAATAATAAAATAACTATTACAATATCTTTGGCACAATTGTTTGAAGAAAGTGAAAGCAACAAAATAAAAGAGATACGGGCTGCGAACGCCAACAGCTACCTCGTAATCTCTGAATCACCACCCTGAAAATAGTAGTAGTTAGTACCTCGGGGCGGAACCGATAACACCTGAATCTGCACACATGGTGCAGGGAGTTATATAAGTACTTCCAACTCAGTGAGTAATAAATATAAATAATGACTGAAAGTAAGAAACACATAAGACTTAGAGCAATCCACGATGGAACAGTAAAAACATGTAACATCTCAAATAGATAGCGTGAAGTAAATGGAAACAACACCAACACAACCAAAAATTCAATGCGATGCAATGCAATGCAAGTCATGACTATCGTGGCGGCGTGCCACCCGTTCCATGGGTACCCGGCGCTTACTGTGGGGGGTTCAGTAGCGCAATATCTCGTGACGGCGTGTCACCCGATCCATGCATATTACATCTCGTGGCGGCGTGCCACCCAATCCAATTTACATTCCGTGGCAGCGTGCCACCCGATCCAATTTACATTCCGTGGCGGCGTGCCACCCGATCCAATAAAAATCATTTGAAAATATCATTTGAGTTTCAAAACTGAGTTTATGAAATGAATCAATTTAGTAACAAATGCACCTGAAGGGTTCACACAACCGACGAGATGCCCAAATATGATTTAGTAAACAATGACAACTACCCCTGAAGGGTTCACATAACCGGCGCGAACCCCAAATATGACTTAGTACAAAATGACAACTACCCCCGAAGGGTTCACATAACCGGCGCGAAGCCCAAATATGGCAAGTAGCCCAAATCACAATGATGTCAATTAGATTTAAATCAAGTATGTAGTAGAAATCATCAATCGGGATAGACCAAGTCCCAATCCCCAGAAGTAAAAAACCCCATGCTCATCATCGAGCATGTACCTCACCTCAACATAGCACTATGAGGTGCAAATCCGGGGTTTCGAACCCTCAGGACATCATTTACAAATATTACTCACCTCAAACCGGCTAAATCCTTAGCCCGCGACACCTCTGCCCTTTGAATTGGCCTCCACGTGCATCGAATCTATCCAAATTTAGAACAATTACGTCACAATATGTTTAGGGAATAAAACCCAAGCAAAAACAATCGAATTTACTAAGAAATCTCGAAATTAGCAAAACCCGAGCCCCGGGCCCACGTCTCGAAATTCAGTACTTTTCACCCCAACGGGTTCCTTATCTTCTCACGAGTTCAACCATATAAAATCTGTCTAATTCCGACACCGGATCGACCTCCCACCCTCAAATCTAAGCCTTAGGGTTTTTACCATTTTCCCAACTTAAATCACCAATTAATTGCTAAAAATAGTGATAAACTGATGTAATTCCTTCAAAATTGAGTTAGGAATACTTAGCCCGATGTTTCTCTTGGAAACCCTCCAGGAATTGCTTCAAAACTTGTTTCAATCCGAGCTCTCTAGCTCCAAATGTGTTTAGAATGGTCAGACCCCATTCTTTAAGAATTTACACGAGATAATCTCCTTGGAATATGGTTTTGAAGTTAATTTGTTGTAAGTCTATAGTGTTTTGAGGTGTTCGTCTTCGTGCGTAACGAATATGGGTCTTGTAGGGCAAAATGAGCACTAACTTCTACTTAAAAAGTATCAAAAGTCGCGTTAAAACACCCCTGAAATGCCATTTATGCGATTCGCAAACCTGTCGCATAATAGGTTTGCGGTTCGCATTTTTGGACCCAGAAATCGCGAACCTCGCCTCAAGTTCTGCCTCAGTTTGCGATTTCCATGTCAAAAATGCGGTTCGCATAGCTGATCACTCCGAAATTTCGATACGGATCTAATGCTTCAATTAAAACTGAATTTAGAGTCCATTTGCATAATATTATACCACTTATTCTTCAAGAGACGACATCGACATGTTCTTGAAATGCCAAAGTTAAACTCCATCAACCATCCAAAATTCATTCGAGGCCCTCGGGACTTCAACCAAATATGTCAACAAATCTGAAAACATCATATGGACTTAGTCGAGGCCTCAAATCACATCAAACAACGCTAAATACATGAATCATACCCCAATTCAAGGCTAATGAAACTTAACAAATTCCAACTTCTATATTCGATGCCGAAACCTATCAAATCGAATCCGATTGACCTCAAATTTTGCACACAAGTCATAAATCACATATCGAAGCTACAGCAACTTTCGAAATTCCATTCCGACCCTCGGATCAAAATCTCGCCTATCAACCGGAAATCTCCAAAATTCTAACTTCACCAATTCAAGCCTAATTCTACACGGAACCTCCAAAACTAATTCCGATCATACTCCTAAGTCATAAATCCTCTCCAGAAACTAACCGAATCATCGAAATTCACATCCGAGCCCCCTAACTCATAGGTCAACATCCGGTTGACTTTTCCAATTTAACCCTTCTTGAAAGAGACTAAGTGTCACATTTCTTACCAATTTCCCTCCGAACTCAACTATTCAACTTGGTTACGTAAAACACAGATAACAAAATATAAAGAGACAGAAAATGGGGAAGACGGAGTGGTAACCCACGAGACGACTGGCCGGGTCGTCACATTCTCCCCCTCTTAAACAAACGTTCGTCCTCGAACGAGTCAAGAAACATACCTGGAGTTCCAAATAGGTGAGGATATCTGTTCTTTATCTCCCGCTCGGTTTCCCAAGTAGCCTCTTCCACAGCCCGACCTCTCCATTGGACTTTCACTGGAGCTATCTCCTTTGACCTCAACTTCCGAACTTGACTATCCAAAATCGCCACTGGCTCCACCTCATAGGTCAAATTGTCATCCAACTGAATCGTGCTGAAGTCCAAAATGTGAGACGGGTCCCCAATATACTTTCAAAGCATAGAAACATAAAACACTGGGTGTACACTCGACAAACTGGGTGGCAAAGCAAGCTCATACGCCACCTCTCCAACTCGCCGAAGTACTTCAAACGGCCCAATGAACCGAGGACTCAATTTCCCTTTCTTTCCGAACCTCATAACACCTTTCATGGGCGAAAATTTCAGCAAGACCTTTTCACCAACCATGTAAGACACATCTCGAACCTTTCTATCGGCATAACTCTTTTGCCTCGACTGTGCTGTACGAAGCCTCTCCTGGATTACCTTCACCTTTTCTAGAGCATCTTGAACCAAGTCAGTCCCCAATAGCCTAGCTTCGCCGGGCTCAAACCAACCAACCGGAGATCTACGCCGTCTCCCATACAAAGCCTCATACGGAGCCATCTGAATACTTGACTGATAGCTGTTATTATAAGCAAATTCTGCAAGAGGCAGAAACTCATCCCATGAATCTCTGAAATCAATAGCACATGCACGCAGCATGTCCTCCAGTATCTGAATGGTACGTTCTGACTGCCCATTCGTCTGAGGATGAAATGTTGTGCTCAATTCCACCTGAGTACCCAACTCCCTCTGTATGGCTTGCCAGAACTGCGAGTGAACTGAGTACCTCTATCAGAAATGATAGAAACTGGAACACCATGCAGCCGAACAATCTCTCGGATATAAATCCTTGCCAACTGTTCTAAAGAATAGGTAGTACACACAGAAATGAAATGCGCGGACTTGGTCAGCCGATCCACAATCACCCAAATAGCATCGAACTTCTTCAAGGTCCGTGGGAGTCCAACAACAAAGTCCATAGTGATCCGCTCCCATTTCCACTCGGGAATAGCTATCTGCTAAAGCAAACCACCCGACCTCTGATGTTCATATTTTACTTGCTAACAGTTGAGACACCGGGCTACGAATCCCATAATATCCTTCTTCATCCTTCTCCACCAATAATGTTGCTTCAAATCCTGGTACATCTTTGCGGCACCCGGATGAATAGAATACCGTGAGCTATGGTCACATCTTTAGCATCATTATGCTGGACTCTGTCCTTAAGGAGAAGCAAATGGGGATCGTCATACTGGCGCTCCCTGATGCGATCATATAACGAGGATCGAGAAACCACGCAAGCCAACACCCGGTTAGATTCCGAGATGTCTAATCTCACCAGCCTATTAGCCAAGGTCTGGACATCGACTGCGAGAGGTCTCTCTCCAACTGGAATGTATGCCAAACTCCCCATACTCACTGCCTTTCGGCTTAAAGCATCGGCCATCACATTGGCCTTTCCCGGATGGTATAGTATAGTAATATCGTAATCCTTGAGCAATTCTAGCCATCTCCGCTGCCTCAGATTAAGATCTTTTTGCTTGAACAAATGTTGAAGGCTACGATGATCAGTAAACACTTCACAAGATACGCCGTATAAGTAATGCCTCCAGATCTTTAAAGCATGAACTATGGCAGCTAGCTCCAAATCATGCACGAGATAGTTTTTCTCATGAGGCTTCAATTGACGAGAAGCATAAGCAATAACTCTACCCTCCTGCATTAGTACACAACCAATCCCAACTCTCGAGGCATCACAATAGACGGTATACGAACCTGAGGCTGATGGTAGAACCAATACTGGAGCTGTGGTTAGGGCTGTCTTGAGCTTTTGAAAGCTCTCCTCACACTTGTCCGACCATAAATGGAATACCCTTCTGAGTCAATTTGGTCAAGGGCGATGCAATGGATGAGAAACCCTGAACAAACCGGCGATAATAGCCTGCCAACCCGAGAAAGCTATGAATCTCGGTGACTGAGGACGGTCTAGGCCAACTCTGAACCGCCTCTATCTTCTTTGGATCAACCTGTTTACCCTCTCTGGACACCACGTGCCCCAAGAAAGCCACAGAATTGAGCCAAAACTCACACTTGGAGAATTTTGTATAAAGTTTCTCCTCCCTCAATCTCTGCAATACAACTCGCAGATGATCTGCGTGCTCTTCCTGGCTACGCGAGTACACCAGAATATCGTCAATAAATACCACCACGAACGAATCCAGATAAGGCCGAAATACATTGTTCATTATCTGCATGAACGCTGCTGGGGCATTGGTTAGCCCGAAAGACATAACAAGAAACTCATAGTGGCCATATCTAGTCCAGAACGCAGTCTTAAGAATATCTGCATCCCTGATCTTTAACTGGTGATATCCTGAACTGAGATCAATCTTAGAGAACACTCGTGCTCCCTGAAGCCGGTCAAATAAATCATCAATGCGAGGCAAGGGATATTTGTTCTTGATTGTTACCTTGTTCAATTGCCTATAATTGATGCACATTCTCATCGTGCCATCCTTCTTTTTCACAAATAGAACCGGTGCACCCCAAGGTGACACACTAGGGCAAATTAACCCTTTATCTAGGAGTTCCTGAAGTTGCTCCTTTAATTCTTTCAACTCTGCTGGTGCCATTCTATACGGTGGAATAGAGATGGGCTGAGTGCCCGGCACCAAGTCTATACCAAAATCAATATCCCTGTCCGGTGGCATGCCCGGCAGGTCTGCAGGAAATACATCGGGAAAATCCCGCACAACTGGAACAGAATCGATGCTTGGAGTCTCAACTCCAACATCCCTTACGAACGCTAGGTATGCAAGGCAACCCTTCCCAACCATACGCTGGGCTTTCAAGTATGATATCACCCTACTAGGAATATANTTTGTTCCCGAATCTCATAACACCTTTCATGGGCGAAACCTTCAGCAAGACCTTCTCGCCAACCATGTAAGACACATCTCGAACCTTTCTATAGGCATAACTCTTTTTCCTCGACTGTGCTGTGCGAAGCCTTTCCTGGATTACTTTCACCTTCTCTAGAGCCTCTTGAACCAAGTCGGTCCCCAATAACCTAGCCTCGCCGGGCTCGAACTAACCAACCGGAGATCTACACCGTCTTCCATACAGAGCCTCATATGGAGCCATCTGAATACTTGACTGATAGCTGTTATTATAAGAGAATTCTGCAAGAGGCAGAAACTCATCCAATGAGCCTCCGAAATCAACAACACATGCACGCAACATGTCCTCCAATATCTGAATGGTACGTTCTGACTGCCCATCCGTCTGAGGATGAAATGCTGTGCTCAATTCCACCTGAGTACCCAACTCCCTCTGCATGGCTTTCCAGAACTGCGAGGTGAACTGAGTACCTCTATCAGAAATGATAGAAACTGGAACACCATGCAGCCGAACAATCTCTCGGATGTAAATCCTTGCCAACTGTTTTGAAGAATAGGTAGTACACACGGGAATAAAGTGCGCGGATTTGGTCAGCCGATCCTCAATCACCCAAATAGCATCAAACTTTTTCAAAGTCCGCGGGAGTCCAACAACAAAGTCCATAGTGATCCGCTCCCATTTCCACTCGGGAATAGCTATCTGCTGAAGCAAACCACCCGGTCTCTGATGTTCATATTTTACTTGCTGACAATTGAGACATCGAACTACGAATCCCACAATGTCTTTCTTCATTCTTCTCTACCAATAATGTTGTTTCAAGTCCTGATACATCTTTGCGGCACCTGGATGGATAGAATACCGCGAGCTATGGGCCTCCTCAAGGATCAATTCCCGAAGCCCATTCACCTTAGGTACACAAATCCGGCCCTGCATTCTCAACACTCCATCATCATCGATGGTCAAATCTTTAGCATCATCATGCTGAACTCTGTCCTTAAGGACAAGCAAATGCGGATCGTCATACTGACGTTCCTTGATGCGATCATATAATGACGACCGAGAAACCACGCAAACTAACACCCGATTAGGTTCTGAGATGTCTAATCTCACAAGCCTATTGGCCAAGGCCTGAACATCGACTGCGAGAGGCCTCTCTCCAACTGTAATGTATGCCAAACTCCCCATACTCACTGCCTTTCGGCTTAAAGCATCGGCCACCACATTGGCCTTTCCCGGATGGTATAGTATAGTGATGTCATAATCCTTGAGCAATTCTAACCATCGCCGCTGTCTCAAATTTAGATCATTCTGCTTGAACAAATGTTGTAGGCTACGATGATCAGTGAACACCTCACAAGATATGCCGTATAAGTAATGCCTCCAAATCTTTAAAGCATGAACTGTGGCAGCTAGCTCCAAATCATGCACGGGGTAGTTCTTCTCATGAGGATTCAATTGACAAGAAGCACATAAGCAATAACTCTACCCTCCTGCATTAATACACAACCGATCCCAATTTTTGAGGCATCACAATATACGGTATACGAACCCGAGGCTGACGGTAGAACCAATACTGGAGCTGTGGTTAGGGCTGTCTTGAGCTTTTGAAAGCTCTCCTCACACTTTTCCGACCATACAAATGGAATACCCTTCTGAGTCAATTTGGTCAAGGGCGATGCAATGGATGAGAAACCCTGAACAAACCGGCGATAATAGCTTGCCAACCCGAGAAAAGTACGAATCTCGGTGACTGAGGACGGTCTAGGCCAACTCTGAACCGCCTCTATCTTCTTTGGATCAACCTGAATACCCTCGCTGGACAATACGTGCCCCAAGAAATCCACTAGTCGAGCCAAAACTCACAGTTGGAAAATTTTACATAAAGCTTCTCCTCCCTCAGTCTCTGCAATACAACCCGCAGATGTTCTGCGTGCTCTTCCTGGCTACGCGAGTACACCAGAATATCATCAATAAATACCACCATGAACAAATCCAGATAAGGCCGAAATACATTGTTCATTAACTGCATGAACGTTGCTGGGGCATTGGTTAGCCCGAAAGACATAACAAGAAACTCATAGTGGCCATATCTAGTCCGGAAAGCAGTCTTAAGAATATCTGCATCCCTGATTTTTAACTGGTGATATCCTGAATGGAGATCAATCTTAGAGAACACTCGTGCTCCCTGAAGCTGGTCAAATAAATCTTCAATGCGAGGCAAGGGATATTTGTTCTTGATTGTTACCTTGTTCAATTGCCTATAATTGATGCACATTCTCATCGTGCCATCCTTCTTTTTCACAAATAGAACCGGTGCACCCCAAGGTGACACACTAGGGCGAATGAACCCTTTATCTAGGAGTTCCTGAAGTTGCTCCTTTAATTCTTTCAACTCCACTGGTGCCATTCTATACGGTGGAATAGAGATGGGCTGAGTGCCCGGCACCAGGTCAATATCGAAATCAATATCCCTGTCCGGCGGCATGCCCGGCAGGTCGGCAGGAAATACATCGGGAAAATCCCGCACAACTGGAACAGAATCGATGCTTGGAGTCTCAGCTCCAACATCCCTTACGAACGCTAGGTATTCAAGGCAACCCTTCCCAACCATACGTTGGGCTTTCAAATATGATATCACCCTACCGGGAATATAATCAGTCACGCCACGCCACTTGATCCGCGGCACACCCGGCATAGCCAAAGTAACTGTCTTAGCATGACAGTCTAAAATAGCACGACATGGAGATAACCAATCCATGCCCAAAATAACATCAAAATCTACCATGCTTAATAGCAATAGATCAACTCGGGTCTCCAGACCCCCAATAGTTACTACACACGACCGATACACACGGTCTACAACAACAGTGTCACCCATCGGGGTAGACACATGAACCGGTAGAGCAAGAAGCTCATGGGGCGTACCCAAATAATGAGCAAAATATGAAGAAACATATGAATAAGTGGAACCGGGATCAAACAATATAGAGGCATCTTTGTGGCAGACTGAAAGAATACCTGTAATAACGGCATCAGAAACACTAGCATCTGTCCTGCCTGGAATAGCATAGAATCGAGCCTGGCCAGCGCCTGCTCGACCTCCCCCTCTAGGGTGACCTCTAGCTGCCTGACCACCGCCCCTAGCTGGCTGAGCGGGTGATAATGTAACTGGAGCAGAAGTCAAGGGTTGAACCCTCTGTTGGAATGATCTAGCTCCATGATGAGGACAATATTTCCGTCTGTGGCCCATCTCGCCACACTCATAACAGCTCACTGGTGCTCTAGCAGATGCACTCGGTCTAGACGGACCCTGGGCTGACGGAGAAAGAGCTGGAAGGGCACTAAGTGTTGACTGGCCCTGCTACAACCCATGATAGCCACGACCTGCAGATGCCCCACTATACCCTGGGCTTACTGACTGAGCAGGCCTGAATGAACGGCCTCTACCTTGCTGAAACTGGCCTCTCGAAGGAGCACCACTGTAATTACCCGATCCTCGAGGCCTCTTAGCCTCCCTCTCCTCTCGCTCCTGACTGCGAACCGTCTCAATCTCGCGAGCTATGTCCACCACTTCTTCGAAAGTAGCAGCCAATACTCTCTCCCTGGTCATAAAAATACGGAGATTATAGCTAAGGCCATCCACAAACCTCCTGATCCTTTCACGGTCAGTTGGAACCATCAATACAGCATGTCGAGCCAACTCAAAAAATCTTGACTCGTATTGCGACACAATCATATCCCCCTGTCGTAGCCATTCAAACTGTCTACGCAGCTCCTCTCTGCGGGACTGCGGCACATACTTCTCCAAGAAAATAGTGGAGAACTGTTGCCAAGTAAGGGGCGCTGCATCAACCGGCCTACGTCTATCATAATCCTCCCACCAATTAAAGGCAGCTCCCGTGAATTGAAATGTGGTGAATGCCACACCACTAGACTCAAGAATCCCGGCTGTCCGGAGCATTCACTGACACTTGTCAAGAAAACCTTGGGCATCCTCGCCCTCAGCACCATTGAACGACGGAGGCTGGAGTCTACCAAACCACTCAAGACGACGTTGCTCATCGTCTGGCATAACTGGTACTATGTACTCCTGAGCTGGTGCAACCGGCTGGGCTGGAGGTGCCCCCGACATCTGAAGCCCCTGCACTACCTGCTCAGGTGCACGGGCAACTGGAGTTTGATTGCCTCCCCCCGCCTGAGAAGTAGTTGCGGCTGTAGTGGCTGAAACCGCCTGAGCTAGGCCAGTGCAAACGGTTAAACTCCGAGCCAAGGTCTCCTGAAGACCTGGAATAGCTGCAGGCACAGCTGGTGCCTGAACTAGGGCTGCTGGAGCCTGTTCCTGAGCTGGGGCAGCTAGTGGATCAACAGATGCTGCCCTCGCTGCTCTGCCTCTACCACGACCACGGCCTCTGGTGGCCTCAGTGGTTGGTATTGGTGGTCGTCCACCTCGTCCAGTAGTTCGTGGCCTCACCATCTGTGAGAGAATAGGATAGCAAAAGTTTTAGCACTCGGATCAACAAGTTCGCACGACAAGAGTTTTCAAGAATTTGGAGTTTTCCTAAAAAGGTTCTGCAGCCTCTCGAAGATAAGTACAGACGTCTCCGTACCGATCCGCAAGACTCTACTAAACCCGCTCATGACTCGTGAGACCTATGTGATCTAGGCTCTGATACCAACTCTGTCACGACCCAAAATCCCAACCCGGTCGTGATGGCGCATCTCATGAAAACAAGGCCAGCCAATCAAAACTAACTTCATTTTAACAATTAAATAATACGAAAATAATATAAGTATGGTTTAATAACAGTAAATTGCGGAAAAATATAGTAAACCATCCCGACTACAACCCTCAGATCGGGGTGTCACAAAGTCATGAGCCACTAAGGAAATCCTAATAATAAAATAACTATTACAATATCTTTGGCACAATTGTTTGAAGAAAGTGAAAGCAACAAAATAAAAGAGATACGGGCTACGAACGCCAACAGCTACCTCGTAATCTCTGAATCACCACCCTGACAATAGTAGTAGTTAGTACCTCGGGGCGGAACCGATAACACCTGAATCTGCACACATGGTGCAGGGAGTAATGTGAGTACTTCCAACTCAGTGAGTAATAAATATAAATAATGACTGAAAGTAAGAAACACATAAGACTTAGAGAAATCCACGATGGAACAGTAGAAACATGTAACATCTCAAATAGATAGCGTGAAGTAAATGGAAACAACACCAACAAAACCAAAAATGCAATGCGATGCAATGCGATGCAATGCAATGCAAGTCATGACTATCGTGGCAGCGTGCCACCCGTTCCATGGGTACCTGGCGCTTACTGTGGGGGGTTCAGTAGCGAATATCTCATGACGGCGTGTCACCCGATCCATGCATATTACATCTCGTGGCGGCGTGCCACCCGATCCAATAAAAATCATTTGAAAATATCATTTGAGTTTCAAAACTGAGTTTATGAAATGAATCAATTCAGTAACAAATGCCCCTGAAGGGTTCACACAACCGGCGAGATGCCCAAATATGATTTAGTAAACAATGACAACTACCCCTGAAGGGTTCACATAACCGGCGCGAAACCCAAATATGATTTAGTACAAAATGACAACTACCCCTGAAGGGTTCACATAATCGGCGCGAAGCCCAAATATGGCAAGTAGCCCAAATCACAATGATATCAATTAGATTTCAATCAAGTATGTAGTAGAAATCATCAATCGGGATGGACCAAGTCCCAATCCCCAGAAGTAAACAACCCCATGCTCATCATCGACCATGTACCTCACCTCAACATAGCACTATGAGGTGCAAATCCGCGGTTTCGAACCCTCAGGACATCATTTACAAATATTATTCACCTCAAACCGGCTAAATCCTTAGCCCGCGACACCTCAGCCCTTTGAATTGGCCTCCACGTGCGTCGAATCTATCCAAATTTAGAACAATTACGTCACAATATGTTGAGACAAATAAAACCCAAGCAAAAACAATCGAATTTACTAAGAAATCCCGAAATTAGCAAAACTTGAGCCCCGGGCCCACGACTCATAATTCAGTACTTTTCATCCCAACGGGTTCCTTATCTTCTCACGAGTTCAACCATATAAAATTTGTCGAATTGCGACACCGGATCGACCTCCAACCCTCAAATCTAAGCTTTAGGGTTTCCACAATTTTCCCAACTTAAATCACCAATTAATTGCTAAAAATAGTGATAAACTGAGGTAATTCCTCCAAAATTGAGTTAGGAATACTTACCCCGATGTTTCTCTTGGAAACCCTCCAAGAACTGCTTCAAAACATGTTTCAATCCGAGCTCTCTAGCTCCAAATGTGCTATGAAGTTGATTTGTTGTGATTCTATGGTGTTTTGAGGTGTTCTTCTTCGTGGGTAACGAATATAGGTCTTGTAAGGCAAAATGAGAACTGAGTTCTACTTAAAAAGTATCAAAAATCGCGTTAAAACACCCCTAAAAGGCCATTTATGTGATTCGCAAACCTGTCGCATAACAGGTTTGCGGTTCGCATTTTTGGACCCAGAAATCGCGAACCTCGCCTCAAGTTCTGCCTCAGTTTGCGATTTCCATGTCAAAAATGCGGTTCGCATAGCTGATCTGCGGTCAATTTGCGATCGCAGATTTGACGTTTCTGCAAAAAATTTTCCTTGACACGAAAATAGGCATAACTTTCTCATACGATGTCCGAATTGGACGATTCTTTTTGCTATGGCTCCGAAATTTTGATACGGATCTAATTCGTTAATTAAAACTGAATTTGGAGTCCATTTGCATAATATTATACCACTTATTCTTCAAGAGACGACATCGACACATTCTTGAAATGCCAAAGTTAAACTCCATCAACCATCCAAAATCCATTCGAGGCCCTCGGGACTTCAACCAAATATGTCAACAAATCTGAAAACATCATATGGACTTAGTCGAGGCCTCAAATCACATCAAACAACGCTAAATACATGAATCATACCCCAATTCAAGCCTAATAAAACCTAACAAATTCCGACTTCTATATTCGATGCCGAAACCTATCAAATTGAATCCGATTGACCTCAAATTTTGCACACAAGTCATAAATCACATATCGAAGCTACAGCAACTTTCGAATTCCATTCTGACCCTCGGATTAAAATCTCGCCTATCAACCGGAAATTGCCAAAATTCTAACTTCACAAATTCAAGCCTAATTCTACACGGAACCTCCAAAACTAATTCCGATCATACTCCTAAGTCATAAATCCTCCCCCAAAACTAACCGAATCATCGGAATTCACATTCGATCCCCCTAACTCATAGGTCAACATCCGGTTGACTTTTCCAATTTAACCCTTCTTGAAAGAGAATAAGTGTCTCATTTCTTACCAATTTCCCTCCGAACTCAACTACTCAACTTGGTTACGTAAAACACAGATAACGAAATATAATGAGACAGAAAATGGGGAAGGCGGAGTGGTAACCCACGAGACGACTGGCCGGGTCGTCACATAACTGGTTCGGGCATTCTTGTCAAAGTGGTTTCCGCAGAGCAAGAAATCTGAACTCCCGGACAAGATATTCTTGTTTAAACAACTACCTGGTGAACAACTACACGAAGCGTGGGAACGCTTCAAGTTGTATTTGGTGAGGTCCCCAAACCATGGCTTCCCAGATTCAATCTTACTGGAAAAGTTCTATATGGGTTTGGATCCTATGAACCAATCAATAGTGAAGAATGCTGCTGCTGGATCCTTCATGGATAAAACCTTCGCTAGAGTAACTCAGATTTTGGATAAAATGGCTAAACACAATCAAGATTGGCATTCTGAGGATAAAACAGGTGGTATTACAATTGGGTCTCCTTCTATGAATAACTTGATAAAGGAAAATCAAGAACGAAATCAGGTGATTGCTGAACTTGCCACAAATGTTAATGTATTGACGAAGTTGTTTACAGAAAATCAGAAGAAGAAAGTCAATGTAGTGGAGAATGTGCAACCAATGCAAAGTGACGAATATGAAGAGGGGAATTATGTCAATAATACTCACGGAGGTTATCAAAGGCGACATTATTAGGGTCAAGGGACGCAAAATCATTAGAGACCAAACCCGCAAGGGCAAGGTCCCCAACAATGGCGAAATGATCAAAGTGGCCCTAATCAAGGAAATTGGAACAACAGTAATAATTTTCCAAACCGAAGTTCCAACCCTTATGTTCCTCCGAAAGGGCAGTATTCGAATCAGGGATCCTCAAGTGAATCTAAATTGGAGAGTATGCTCGAGAGGATATTACAGAACCAAGAAAAGTCAGATAATTCCATGAAAAACATGACTGAATTGGTTGGCTCCCACACAGCAGCGATTCAAAAGTTAGAATTGCAAATGAGGGACCTCTCTCGTGAACAATATCCACATCAGAAGGGAACACTTCCTAGCAACACGATTGCAAATCCTAAGGGAAGTGGAAGTGGCCCAACTGCTCATATTATGGCTGTCACGACTAGGAGTGGTAAGACATTGCAGGGAAGAGATGATGCTGAAGAACTTCGAAAAGAGGTCGAAGTTGAAAAAGATAATGTTGCTGAGGTAAACGAAAATCCTGAAATTTTGCTTAACAGAGATGAGACTCAGAAAAGGATAAAGGATAAGGCAGAAGGCACATCAACCGTTCTTCCGCCAATTCGTAGACCTCCTCCTCCTTTTCCTCAGAGACTTGCAAGGAGAATTGACGACAGCAAGTTTGAGAAGTTTTACGACATTTTCAAGCAGTTATCAGTTAATATACCTTTCTTGGAGGCATTCCAAGAAATGCCAGGGTTTTCCAAGTATCTAAATGATCTGATTACAAAAAAGAGAACCACCAGGTATGAGGTGGTAAATATGACTCACAGGGTTAGCTCTATCATAGCTACAAATCCAATCCAGAAGAAAGAGGACCCAGGAGCATTCACTATTCCGTGTACTATTGGAGTGCGCAATTTTGTTAAGGCATTGTGTGACAATGGAGCCAGTATTAATCTAATGCCTCTAGCCATCTACAAACAAGCCGGGTTGGATATGCCAAGGTCGACAAGCATGAGGTTGCAGATGGCTGACCGATCTATCAAGAGACCAGTTGGTGTTGTAGATGATGTAATTGTAAAAGTTGGAAAGTTTAATATTCCGGCTGATTTTGTGATCCTTGATTGTGCCGTGGACAAGGAAATCCCTATCATATTGGGGAGACCATTCTTAGCTACTGGAAGAGCTCTTATGGACTCGGAGCGTAATGAAATAAAGTTCTGGGTAAACAACGAAGAAGTCACTTTTCAAGCTAGTAAGGGAATGAAGTTGCCAACTGAGTATGAGAATATTTCACTAATTGGCATTGTTGATGAAGTCGATGAAGCGGTCGAGATGAAAATGGAAGAGCAATGCTTAGGTGAAGTTGGCAGCTATATTGGCGAATTTCGATGGTAATGACTTGGATGGGTTTATGGAGTCGGTGAATGCGTTAGAAGGTCGTGGTTCTTATTCATACACTCCACCAAAACTGTCCCTAGATTTGGAGAATAGAGCTACACCTCCAGCGAAGCTGTCCATTATTGAACCACCCCAATTAGAGCTCAAGCCGCTTCCTTCACATTTGAGGTATAAACTCCTTGGTTTGAATAATACTTTACCGGTAATTGTTTCTTCGTTGTTGAATGATGTGCAGGTAGAACAGTTGCTGCAAGTCTTGAAGGAACATAGACAAGCCATCGGATGGACAATTCCGGACATTCGAGGAATTCCTGCCGGAATATGTGAGCACAAGATCCAACTAGAAAATGGAACAAAACCAAGTGTGGAGCATCAGAGAAGGCTGAATCCAGCAATGCAGGAAGTGGTGAAGAAAGAGATAATCAAATGGCTGGATGCAGGTGTTGTCTATCCGATTGCCGATAGCTCGTGGGTGAGTCCAGTGCAATGTGTGCCAAAGAAAGGAGGCATGACCGTGATCAAGAATGAAAATAATGAGCTGATTCCAACAAGGACCATAACTGGATGGCATGTATGCATGGATTACAGGAAGCTAAATAGTGCCACATGCAAGGACCATTTCCCTATGCCTTTTATTGATCAAATGCTTGATCGGCTAGCAGGAAAGTCCTTTTATTGCTTCCTTGACAGATACTCCGGGTACAATCAGATAAATATTGCTTTGGAGGATCAAGAGAAGACGACGTTCACCTGCCCGTATGGAACATTTGCCTTCAGTCGAATGTCATTCGGATTGTGCAACGCTCCAGCTACCTTCCAGAGATGTATGATGTCGATTTTTTCTGACATGGTGGAAGATTTCCTCGAAATCTTTATGGATGATTTTTCTGTAGTTGGGGAAACTTTTGAGCAATGCTTGAAGAATCTCAAACAAGTGCTGAAACAATGCGAAGAAACAAACCTTATATTAAACTGGGAAAAATGCCATTTCATAGTGGATGAAGGAATTGTTTTGGGGCATAAAATCTCCAGGCATGGTATTGAGGTGGATAAGGCAAAAATTGAGATCATCTCCAAGCTCCCTCCACCCACATCAGTGAAAGGTGTCCGTAGCTTTCTGGGGCATGCTGGGTTCTACAGACGGTTCATTAAAAATTTCTCAAAGATTGCACACCCAATGTGTAAACTCTTAGAGAAAGATGCCAAGTTCATCTTTGATGAAAAATGCCTCAATGCTTTTGAAGAACTGAAAACTAAGCTCACCACGGCTCCTATCATTGTCACACCTGATTGGTCGTTACCTTTTGAGCTTATGTGTGATGCTAGCGGTGTAGCTATTGGAGTGATGCTGGGGCAGAGACACAACAAAATTCTTCAATTCTTCACCCAGTATATTATGCTAGCAAGACGCTTAATGGAGCGCAAATGAATTACACTGTAACTGAGCAGGAAGTGTTAGCTATTGTGTATGCATTCGAAAAGTTCCGTGCATATATATTGGGCTCCAAAGTGATTGTGTATACAGATCATGCTGCTCTTCGTTATTTGATGGCGAAGAAGGATGCTAAGCCGCGACTAATCCGATGGGTGTTACTGCTGCAAGAGTTTGACTTTGAAGTTATGGATCGCAAGGGAACACAAAATCAAGTGGCTGATCACTTATCTAGACTGGAAGAATCAGGGAGACAAAAAGAAGAGCTGGAGATAAATGACTCCTTTCCAGATGAACATATACTGATGGTATCAAATTCAGTTGCACCATGGTATGCAGACATCGCTAACTACATTGTCAGCAATCTTATTCCGGAAGGGTTGGAATCGTACCAAAGGAAGAAGTTCTTGAGGGATTGTCGAAACTATTATTGGGAAGAACCATTCTTATTCCATGTCTGTGTGGATAACATCATTCGAAGATGCGTACCCGAGGAAGAGATGCTACCGATCCTGAAAGCATGCCATGACTCACCAGTTGGGGGTCATCATGGGGGCAACAGAATAGCTGCAAAAGTTTTGGAGTGTGGGTATTACTGGCCGACTATTTATCAGGATGCTAATCAGTTAGTGAAGTCGTGCGACCAATGCCAACGTCAGGGGCCAATCTCGAGGAGGCATGAGATGCCTATGAAATTTGTTATGGAAATCGAATTATTCGATGTTTGGGGTATTGACTTCATGGGCCCTTTCATAAGTTCATGTGGGATGAAATTCATCTTAGTGGCTGTGGACTATGTATCCAAGTGGTTAGAAGCCGTTGCCTTGCCAAACAACGAAGCTCGGAGTGTGACCGCGTTCTAAAGAAGAATATTTTCACCAGGTTTGGCACCCCGAGAGCCATTATCAGCGATGGAGGGTCACATTTCTGTAATAGAGTGTTTAAAGGTCTCCTCGACAAGTATGGGGTTCGGCATAAGGTTGCCACACCTTATCATCCACAATCGAGCGGCCAAGTTGAAGTATCCAATAGGGAGATCAAAAGCATCCTGTCCAAGACGGTGAACGCAAATAGGACTGATTGGTCAAGAAAGTTAGATGATGCTCTATGGGCATATCGTACAGCTTACAAGACTCCTATTGGTACATCCCCGTATCGGTTAGTCTTTGGAAAGGCGTGCCATTTACCTGTTGAACTTGAACATAAGGCTATGTGGGCCTTGACGAGATTAAACATGGATTGGGCGGAGGCCGGAGCTTTAAGGCTGGCACAGTTGAATGAAATGGAGGAATTCCGGTTTCATGCTTATGAGAGTGCAGCAGTTTATAAAGAACGAATGAAGTTCGTTCATGATACAAAGATCTTGAAAAGAGAGTTTAAGGCGGGAGACCTGGTGTTGCTATTCAATTCAAGACTCAAATTATTTCCGGGGAAGCTGAAGTCCAAGTGGTCAGGACCATTTAAAGTTGTCAATGTCTTCCCGTTTGGAGCTGTCGAATTAGCATCGGAGGATGGGCTCCGGACCTTCAAGGTTAATGGGCAGAGAATCAAGCACTACTTGGGTGTCGATGGAGAAAAACATGTGGTAGATCATCTGGCTCTAAATGATGATCAAATCCCAACTACAGAATGATTGCAGAGGCATCCTAGCATCGTCGTGCCGCGACGTTAAATCAAGGCAACCCATGTGTGGTATCATTAGTTTTTGTTTTTGTTTATGTCGTGCTTTTATTTATTTGCAATTCAGTGTTACATTTGTACTTAGTTCTATTTGAAGGGTTAGATGTAGGAATGTGATGAATGAACACAAGAATTAACTAGGAAGTGTGGAAACTGCAGAAGTATATCGAGGTGAAAAATGCTGCACAAATGTGATCGCATTTGTGATATGCGAATCGCATTTGTGCCGCAAACTGAAGCAGAGAGTCGAGCAAAAACAGTGGGCAAAAATGCGATGAAGCTCGCCCATTTGCGGTTCGCATTTGAGTTATGCGAACTGCATTATCACCGCAAACTGAAGTAGAGAGTTGAGCAAAAATAATGGGCAAAAATGCGACGAAGCTCGTAAATTTGCGGTTCGCATTTCAATTATGCGAACCGCACTTGCAACGCATAATCGTCAGGTAAGTGTTCGCATCTTTTCCTATTCTAAACCTTTCCTTCTAAGTATATAAAAAAAAAGAAAAAAGAGAGAGACGACGGAAACGGAGAAAGCCTTCTGATCATCTTCATCGGAAAAGTGAACCTACCTGTGCACTAACCTTCAGAGAGTGGATTTATTGTTGCCCTAATATTCATCATCTGGTACTTTAACCCTCTGCTCCCTCTTCTATCTTTAATTTTGCAAGATTAGGTTTCAGATTCTGTTCAAGTCGTTGGAATGGCAATAAAACTATAGGGTTTTTGTTTGACGGATGCACATACGTGGGTATTTGACGGTATTTGCGGTCCGCAAACTAAAAATGTGGACCGCAATTAGACCGCCCTAGTGCCTGAGGTCGATGATTTTTGCGGTTATCTGTGATCGCATAACGATATGCGAACCGCAGATCACCGCGAACACCGCCAGAACATCTAGTAGCATTGGTTAAGTATGCGTCGATATGCGATCGCATATTTCGTTTGCGATGCGTTTGCGATCGCATTTGTGTGTAGTTCCTAGGTTAGGAAACATCAATTTGTGATGGATTTGCGATTTGCATACTGTTTATGCGGTTTGCAGAATCCATCGCAGATTGCTTTTTATCTGTTATACACCAGATTGCGACGTGTTTGCGGTTCGCATAGTGGTTATGCGACCGCAAACTACGCCGCATTTCTGTGCTTCTGTGGTCATTTCTCCTGTTTTTTTTTTTTTCTTTCAAATGATGATAATGTCACTGACATCTCCTACTTCTGCAGATATGGCTAAAAAGCATTCTAAAAAGAAAAGGCCTCTCCCCTTTAGCCTCCGAACCACCCAAACGGGGAAGGAAAGATCAACTATACCTAACCTCTCCCAGTCTGATGAGGAGGATTGCTTACCAGAAGTTGATCTAGTTGCTGAGGCACGAAGGAAGAAAGGTGATGACCTTCAGCTTCGTTTTGGGGTTGAAGGTTCAAGGTCTTTGTTCCGGGAAGGGCTCGCAAAGTGAAGGATTCTGGCGGAGAAAGAGTTGAGTCTGAATGGGCTGCAGGACAAATACCCTCATATTCTCGAAATCATAAAACGAGAAGATGGGAGTATTTCACTAAGGACCCCAAGGAATACAACGAGTCAATGGTCCGTGAATTTTATGCGTCTTATGGAGCCTCCTGATCAGCTTATCATCGACGCAATAGAATATTCATCGGCCTTGTTCAAGTTCGGGGCAAGACTGTGTTTTGTGGTAGCAACCATATCAATGAACTCTACTTTCCTAACTGGGATTCAAGCACACCTGAGTACGATGCAAAGTACTCTAATAGAGAGAATGAATGGGGGTGGATAGCGTCAATAATTGCAAAGGGGATCCCGGCCTGGATAAATCCTGGAAAGAAAATCTTTAAGGAAGACCTCACAAGGGAGGGCAAATATTGGCTCAGCTTCGTCACCTCCCATCTAATACCCTCCAGAAATGAAACAGACATCAGCATTGAGAAGGCATTTCTCATTTCTTGCATAATGATGGGTATTACAATTGATGTGGGGAGCCTTATCTTTCAAGAAATTGGCATCCGGGCTACTCAGCGGGCCACATCACTGCCCTTCCCAAGTTTGATCACTACCCTCTGTCAAGAGGTGTAGGTCCCATTCTTACCACAACAAGACAAACTTGGGAGGTCTTCTAGAGATATAGACATCACTCGTATCAGTGATTCACCGGCCCCAAAAATAACCCCAATTGAAGACATTGACTCTCAAAACCTCCTGTCTCCTCAGAACCCTGACACCTCTACAGCGGCTGAAGAAACTGCACCCTCATCTACCACTGGTCCATCAGCCTCGCACATGCCAGCCATTTCAAGACTTGGTTTACTTGCTCATCATGCAAACTTTAAAGTAGATCAACTCTTGAAGACATTGCCCATAATTAAATAGGCCTTGACTCCGCTGCAGCAACAACAATTAGCTTTCGGAGAGCGGTTGACCAAGCTTGAGTTGAGGGTTGATAGCATTGAAAGAGGTGAAGTGCGGTGTCTACCCCAACTGCGTGAGGAAGTAAAATCACTGAAAACTGACCTCTAGAAGATGAAAAATCTGGAGTTCGACATATCCTCTCTCCTCCCCAAAGAGGGTGACCAGGGTGCTGGCCGTGCTGACCTGGGCCTGGACTTCACGACACTTATGGTAGATATTGCACCTTCGTCTGCTAAAGTGTCTCAGCCTCCTGCCCCTACAGTCCAGGTTGAGTCTACTGATGACGATACATCAGAGGGGTCATCAGAACTCGAAGGGGATGAATCAGAGGAGGCTAGTTTAGAGGTCGATGAGAGTGCAACCCCTCAGCCAAAAGGAAAATAAATTGCTGTGCCTACGGCGGAGGAGGAACAGGAGCAAGCCGACATCGAGAAGGCCATTGAGCGATCATTAGCAGATAAGGCTGCCAGGAGTTGGCCATTAACGGGAGAAGCTAGCAGCTCAGCAGCTCCCCCACCGGCTTGGGACCAGACTCTCTCTTCTCCTCCAGCACCGACAGAGACCTAGGCTACTGCATCTCTTCCCACAATTGCGCCACCAGGGAGCCCTTTGTCCTTTATATTCTATTTTATGCATTAAGGACAATGCATGTGTTTAAGTTGGGGGTGGTAGCCTTACATTCTTTTGCTCCTTGTTTTGTCTGTATATTTGATTTACTTGTGAGCATGTTTAGTGACATTTCATACCTGTACATTATATAGTAATGCTTTATGATTCATGTGTATATGTTGTTATAATTAAATAGTTAGCAATAAATTCTCCTTGTTTTTTTTTTGTCGGGTTCTTTTTTAAGGGTGTAATAGTAGAATCGGGCCATTAAATATGAAGTATATTGACCAGGATGGTACATCTGTTGAAAATCAAGTATGTAAGCATATGTGAAGAATAGACCCTTATAACAAATCAATTAGGTGGATTTGAGGCTCGCTCAGTAACTCTAGGTTTACTTAGAATTGTGTATGTGTACACGAGGAAAGCCTCGAATTACTAAAGTTGAACTCCAAAGCTATAAACTATGTTAACCGACCAGTTGATGTGCCAATGTGTGTGAGCTCCTTGTTTTGATAGTTCTTGTGTTCACTGCTGCCATCTAGAACTTGCCAAGTTGGTTTTTCGTTGCCTATCCTTTGTACACTGAGTTAGAGAAATGATCTTGGGCTTTCTTTGATTAGTGATGAAACCTTTCTAGCCTTTTCAGCTTACCTGCGCATAATGAATATCACTAGTACCCTATTTGAGCCTTATAGCCTTTTCCTTGGCCTCTGTATTACAAACCTATCCCATTCGTAAGACATGATCTCTCTTGAACCCGTTCCTCCTAGAACATTGAGAACATTGCTAAAAGTTTAAGTTGGGGGTGTGGGTCAACATGAAAATGGGCAAGGTTTTGAAATAAGATTGGGACCCCGGACTTCAAAAGCTCATGTGAATTTATGGAAGCTTCAATATAAAAACAGAAAAACAGAGAAAAAAAAAAAAAAAAAAGAGAAATATTCTATGTGTGTTGTCATAAAGAAGCTTGAGAATCAAATAAAGAAGTATGCAAGTGGGGTCTAATGCGGGAATGTAAGGCCATTGAGGCCATGGGGTCAAAAAGGAACAAAAGGTTGAAAGAAATAAGCGTGTAATGAGTGTTCAAGGAGGAAGTAGCCACTATAATCTAAATATACATCCTACCCTTCCTTAAACCGACATTACAAGCTTACAAAGTCCTTCTGTGATCTCCAACCGAGTGTTCCTGTAACTAGGCGATGAATTAAAATAAGGGCAAGGCTATGGCATGGCATGTGGTGACACTTGAAATTCTGTTCTGAGAGTGAGTGTACTAGTACTTTTGTCCCTTGTTTTTTCTATAACAAATATTGTGAGAGTGGGACTTGCTTTCTAGTGAGGGCACATACACTGCTAGGTTGATAGTCAGTTTAGCTTTGAGTTAAGCATAAGTAGATTCAGCTGAAAGTAGCCTTTAGTTACTTTGTTGAGGCTCAAAGTTCACTAATTGATTGGTTGTCTTTGAACATAGTAATGATTCAAAGGGGAGTACAGTGTTAAAAAGGGTTATGCTTGAGATGTAACAACAAACACCGTCCATGGTCAGTATTGCTTCATATTTGATAAGTAGAGTCTAGAGTAGGATAGTATCGTGTTAGTTGCTTGAGGACAAGCAAGAGTTTAAGTTGGGGGTGTTGATGTGCCGGGTAATTTCGGCACATTTTGATACTATTTGTTTAGAGTTTAACTTGTTCTACTTGTTAATTATCATGATACTTATGTAATTTTAGTGTAATTGTAGTGCATTGAGTGAAGAAATCCAGAAGTATGGAAAAGAAGTCCAAAAAGCCAGCTAAAGGCAAGAATAGAGGTCAGGAGCATCGCAGATGCAACTATGCGATCGAGAACAGAAATGCGAGTCGCATAGCTTGCAAGTGGATCGCAGATGAAGACAGAACTTTAAGCCAACCTTCAGGTTGAGAATGCGATCGCAAAACAGGAATGCGAACCGCAAATTGGCCTGGTGGAATCGCAAACTTGAACAGGGTTCTGGATGAAATTCAGTGTGAAGAATGCAATCGCATTCTGCGATCGCAAAGTCAACCTGCGAACCGCAAATCCAAATGCGATGAGAGTAAAGCTGACTGGTGCGATTTGCGATGGAATAGGAAGATTTGCGAACCGCATTCCTGTTCTGCGATAGGAATGCGATTCGCATAAGTGCAACAAGGGCAAAACTGACTGCTGCTCGCCTCGGGTCTTGGGCCTCTATAAATAGCTTTTATAGGGTTTTGTGAAGATATACTTGTGATATTTTAGAGTGCAAAGTACGGCTTTTGAATATTTTCGAATTGAGAGAAGCTTTTGGGTGATCAAAACTGAAAAGTCTAGATTTTTGTAAGATGAATTCAATTATTCTTCCTTGTTCTTTAGTTATCAGCATGTGTAGCTAAACTTAAACGCTGAGGTTGTGAACCCTAGATGGGTGGAATGTTATTGAGAGTTTGATATTGATTTCAATTTCAGAAGAAGCTTGATATTTATTTATTTCTCGTTTTCAATTAATCGTTAGTGGTTGCAAATATTAACGAATGCCAATTAACGCTATCTTATCTTGGAAAAGTAAGATAGGGTTTGGTAGCAATAAATAACAGAAATTCAAGGCTTTAAACCTTGTTTAACGAAATCACTTAGGAATAAGTAGATTTTAATTTGGCGAATGATTGGTTGTTCTTAAGTTTGACTCTTTTGTATTCGGAAGAATCTTAAGAGGATACATTATCCAAGTGTTGGGAAATATTGGAATATTAAGAACCGATTGCATATCAAGAACGGACTTCAATATCAATATCAAGAACATTCTACTACATTAAGGGGAACACAACCTTAGTATCTTAAATTCATAGTTTTCACGATATTCAACACTTCTCTGTTTTTGGCTACTTGATAGAATTACGACTAAGTAAAGTACTGCATTAATTGGACAATAGTTTCACGCCTATTCCCTGTGGGATTCGACCCCAACCTTGTTGGGTTACTATATTTGACATCAATCGCTTATACTATTGTTAAGGTGTAATTTGAGCGAATCAACAATGCAGCACAACGATGCCAAGAAGGTTTCTATTGGAGATGATAGGGTGTTGCAAATGCAAGGCTGGATATGTGCGCACAGTTTGCAGTATTTTATTCATCCTGACACCGCCGAGATGTATCAGAATTTAAGGCGGCACTATTTGTGGAGAAGAATGAATAAAGATATAGTAGAGTATGTGGCTTGGTGCTTGAACTATTAGCAGGTGAAGTGCGAGCATCAGAGGTCGGGCAGGTTACTTTAGAGACTTGAGATTCCCGAGTGGAAGTGGGAGCGTGTTACCATGGATTTCGTTGTTGGACTCCCATAGACGTTGATAAAATTTGATGCAGTGTGGGTTATTGTGGATAGATTGACCAAGTTTGCGCACTTCGTTCTGGTTTGTGACTACCTATTCATTAGAGCAGATGGCTTAGATCTATATTCATAAGATTGTTCGTCTTCATGGTGTGCCGGTGACTGATCTCTTATCGAGGCACGCAATTCACATTGCATTTCTGGAGAGCTGCACATCGTGCGTTAGGCACACGAGTTGAGTGGAGTACAACATTTCACCCCCAAACGGATAGGCAGTTCAAGAGCACCATTCAGATCTTGGAGGATATGCTACGTGCCTGTGTTATGGATTTTGGGGGTTCATGGGATCAATTTCTATTGCTTGTAGAGTTCGCCTACAACAATAACTACCAATCGAGTATTCAGATGGATCATTATGTGATCTTATATGGGAGGTGATGTTGCTCTCTAGTGGGCTGGTTTGAGCTGGGAGAGGCTAGGTTATTGGGCTTTGATTTGGTTCGAGATGCCTTGGAGAAAGTCAAGTTGATATAGGATCGGTTTCATACAGCACAGTCCCGACAGAAGAGTTATGCTGATTGGAGGGCTTGTGATGTAGCATTTATGGTGGGAGAGAAAGTTTTGCATAGAGTTTCACCCATGAAGGGTGTGATGAGATTCAGAAAGAAGGGTAAGTTGAGCCATAGGTATATTGGTCCTTTTGAAATCCTTGAGAGAGTTGGCGAGCTGGCCTACATACTTGCATTGCCACCCAACTTATCGGCAGTTAAGCCGGTGTTCCATGTTTCCATGCTCTGGAAGAATTATGGTGATCCATCACATGTATCAGATTTCAGCTCAGTCCAATCGGACAAGGATTTGACTTATGATGAGGAGACAATGGTTATCTTGGAAAAGCAGGTCCAAAAGTTGAGGTCAAAGAACATTGCTTTAGTGAAGGTCTAACGGATGGGTCATCCGGTCGAGGAGGCGACCTGGGAGACCGAGCACGACATGCGGACTCATTATCCTCACCATTTTGGCACTTTAGGTATGTCTCTATACACGTTCGAGGACGGATGTTTGTTTTCAGAGGGGCAGAGTGTAAGATCCAACTAATCGTTTTGTGTATTTGAGCCTCATTTCCCTTTTGATGTTCACACATGATTATTTGTGGTTTTATGACTTGTAGGGTTAGTTAGTTTCGTTCCGGGAAGGTTTTGGGTTGATTTAGACCCTTTGGTTCTTGGTTTAGAAGCTTAAGTTGGAAATATTGATTGAAATTTGGCTTTTGTAAAAATGACCTCATAACAGTATTTTGATGGCTAAGATAGGTTTGTATCGTTATCTTGGACTTGGGTGTAAAAATGACCTCATAACAGTATTTTGATGGCTAAGATAGGTTTGTATCGTTATCTTGGACCAAGTTTGACTTTTGTGTTTTTGACTTCGGATCGGAGTTTTGATGGTTTCGTCAGGTCCGGATTACAATTTTGGACTTGGGCGTATGCCTGGATTCACACTTGGATGTTTTTAGAAGGTTTCAGTACTATTTGGCGAAAGTTGGAAATTTGAAGGTTTGGAATGTTCATAAGTTTGACCGAGAGTTGACCTTGATGATATCGGATTTGGATTGTGGTTCCACAAATTGAAATAGCTCCGTTATGTCATTTGGAACTTGGGTGGAAAATTTGAGGTCATCCTGAGTGGATTTGATATGGTTCGGCTCGAGTTTGTAAGTTGAAAGTTCAAAAGTTTATTAAGTTTGATTTGAGGTGCGATTCATGGTTTTATTGTTGTTTGATGTGATTTGAAGCTTCGACTAAGTTCGTATCGTGATTTAGGTCCTGTTGGTATGTTTAAATGGGGTCCTGGGGGCCTTAGGAGTGATTCGGATCAAGTTCAACTTCATATTGGTCTTAGAGGAACAACTGATTTTTGGGCATCTGGCTTCCTTGTTCGCGATCGCGGGGAGTGGATCGCAATAGCGTAGAGTTGTTTGATGGCTGCGAAAATTGAATACTAGAAACCATGATTTAGCTTATTAAAACTTGATTAAAATTTGAGGGACTTTTGTGAAACTATTAGTGTGCTAAATTCGGTCATTACTATACTTAATCACAAACACGTCGCTACGACCGTAATTCTTGAGATTTTGTATTCTGTAGTTGAGTTGAAGATCATTTTTTAGATGTTGAGGTAATTGAACAATGAGGTTCTTGAGGTTTGTTGATTTGTTATTGGCTTGAAAGCTGTGTTTTATGTTCGCTTGGAATATTTGCTTAATCACTCTCTTTAATGTTATTTATGCTTCTTACTTTGCTTGTTATTGTTATACATGTGCTTGGTGAGGAATAATGTAAAGCACGAAGGGTGATGACGTGCCATTTCATATACATTACCATGAGAGGAAGAATGTAAAGCACGAAGGGTGATACTGAGTCATGTGAGTGACGGGTGATGCCGTGCCACATCATTTACATTATTATGTGATGATGAGAATAAAAGCATGAAGGATGATGCCGTGCCATTTCATTTACATTACCATGTGAGGATGAGAGTAGAAGCACGAAGGCTGATATCGTGCCATTATTTTTATATTATTGTGTGTTCATGGAACGAAGGGTGTTTCAGTGCAGGCGAGGACGGGATACATGCATTATATTGTGATATCATTTCCTTGTGTATACATTCATGCCTTTATCTTGAATTGTAACTGTTGCACTATGTTTTTCTACGTGACTTTCCGTTGTTGTCTTGTATTTGTCCTCAATTGTTGTTGTATCATCCATGCCTTCTATCTGTTTAACTTGAAAATATCATGCTCTCCTTCTTGTTTGTCATATCTTTATCTACGCCTCTTCTCATTTGTTGCACCTTAGAATAAGCCTTCTATCATGTTAGTTATTCATGCCTTCTATTTGTTTAGCTTATAAGAATCATGCTTTCCCTCTTCTTTGTTATATCTACTTCTAAGCCTTCTACCATGTTAGTTATTCATGTCTTCTATTTGTTTAGCTTATCAAGATCATGCTTTTCCCCTTGTTGGTTATATATACATCTAAGCCTTCTATCATGTTAGTTAGTTAAATTTATGTTCTTGTATCTTTAATTGATGTTATTACTTTTATGCCCCCTTCCTAGTCTGTTACCATTGGTCCATATGTACTACCTTGTTTGTTATTGTTACTTGTGCAATTCCCACTTTGTCCTTACGGTTATTCGCATTTCTTTCACACGATTAGTACTGTTATACATATATTTGGTGAGAATGAGATAAATGCACGAAGGGTGTTGCCGTGCCATTTGATTTGATATCTTGAGTTCATCTCTTATGCTATGAAAGCTAGATTTGTTACCTTGGTTTGATGGTTATCACTTTAAGGAAAGGATTGGTTGTGATATTGGGCAATATCGACCGTGATTTCTTCTAATAATTATTTACTACTTCGCATGTTTGTTTCTTGTACTCTTATTTGTAATGTTCTAGAATTGTTTCTATTGCTAGTTTACTGCACTGGTTATATCAGTGAGTATCAGAGCACTAGGTTCGTAGGTTGTACGGGTCATGAGAAAGTGTCTAGCAGAGTCTTGCGGATCGGTATGATGATGTCCATACCTATCTTCGAGAGGCTGTAGGGCATTTAGGAAAATTACCCTTCTTTCTTTCCTTATCGTGCGGCCTTGTTTCAGTTTGAAACCTACGATTTTGATTCTTTCTATTCGTTCATATGCAATGCTGCGCCCACTCAATATTTGCTATGCGCCGAGGGTTTGTGATGCTGCGGATGGGTTACAAGGGGATATGGATGCTTGATTATCATCGCGACATGTTGTCTAGTCTTGGGAGCAGATGCAGTGATAAATCTTTCAGTCGTTCATTTGTGGTACGAACAAGATTCTTGTATCTGGTTGGTAAGCACGAGCTTGGAAAGACTGGTGGGTGGCCTAGTTGTTGTCATTATGGTAGGTTCATGGTAAGGTGTTGATTTGGGTACAGTCGGAGGGTTATCTCCTCCGTGATGAGTTCAAATCTTGTATTTCGTATGAGGTTTCCTATCACGCCCAAACCTCGGGGAGCGCAACCGGTGCTCAACTGAGATACCCCAGTCAATCAAGCCTATTCAATGCCTTCTACCCGAACTTACCCATGAATAAAGTGAAGGTGTGCATTTACATTAATTAGAGAATAAGAAGATCAAGTAAACAACACAATTTTATTATCATTAGTTACTTTATCTTTAATTCCTCATTCATAGTTTGAAGTGGAACATGTGATACAAATACTACGTTTCTAGTTTGACTTTCCCAATACCAATATACAACCCACACTATGTATAAGGAGCCTCTAACAGATATAGAAGAGTACTATGATAGTGCCGGCAATAAGGCTCCGGCTATACCTCAAAACATATACATAAAGAACAAAAGATACAAGACCCCAAAATGAAGTGGCTCACCAAGTCAGCTGGGAAGAGGGTGTACCCGTATCACTGATCGATGCCACCTGCTCTGGAATCACCTGCATCCATTAAAGATGCAACACCCCCGGCAAAAGGGACGTTAGTTCATATGGAATAGCACTAGTATGTAAGACTAAACACCCTCTCGAAGAATTGAGTAATAGTACAATGAGAAGAAACATGGAATCAATGAGAGCCTCAAACTATATCAAAATGTCAAGTTACGAGAAAGATAATATTTCAAGTTAATATCAATATTATTAAGTTGGGAGATCTTTAGTACCGATACATCACCGTGCTTTTAGCATGGAGTTCGACCTCGACCTAATCGGCTAAGCCGTCTCACCCCGAGACATCCAATCACAACACCATCATGTGCGCGACATGGAGTCCAATCTCGGTCCGATCGGCTAAGCCGTCTCCCCACAATCCCATATGAGTCAACATTATATTCCACTAGCAATCATCTCATCCCAATTAAGGGGAATAATCTCAATACATCAATACGGGGATTTACCCCTCAATCACTTCTACACCGGCGCATGTAGTTTCGGGGTTAGGTTATTTAAACCTACCCTTCCTTGTCGACTAAACGATACTCCCAAAACATTTATTATAAAAAAGAGTTACATTTCATTTCATATTCTTTTACACACCTTTTCATTTCATTGGCACTAGTGGCCACAAGTGTAACTTCATTCTTGGCACGTCGACCGTATTTCATATTTCATACACACTCCTTTCACTTTCAGACATCATCACGGAGTATCAACAGTAAGGCATTTCTACTCAAGACTTTAAGTACACATATGAGCAATAAGAGTCTTAAGCACATTTAGTTTTCTTCCACAATTTAGCATAATAAGTTGCAATTGAAACATGATTGAAATCCTAATATCTCGACGCATTGGTCACGTTTGAATACATTCCCGAAGGAGAACACAATATGAAATGAGAATTTTGGCACACATTTTTAGCATATATCTTTCAACACAAGCTTATTCGGAATAGTCAAATTTTTAAGGAATAACTTAGAACATGAGATGTAAGAGCTTGGCCCATCATACTTGAAACTTACGAGAACATCGCGGGATTCGATTCAAAGGGAGAAGTTTAGCCAACGTACCTCCCTTGAACTTTCCTTTAATTACTACGATATTCTGGAAATCTTAGCAACTTCAATCTATTCATAGACATAACAAAAATGGACCATAATTAGGAAGAGATTCGTGAGTTCAGTTCATTTAAGCATTTCATCAAACACTACTGTGCAAATTCGACTATAGGGTCCTATGGTGATGTTCCTTTACCCCACAAGCAATCCTCATTTTAATAGGTCACTCATATATGTTCCACAACCTCCGTACCACCTTCATTGGCCCATGCATGCATCATTTACCAACTCTTATTCTCAAGAACCATTTTTCCCATTACCTATCCCCATTCCAAATCTCGAAATTGAAGGTTAGGTCTAGAACCTTACTCTCTCTAGTAGATAATTTTGCAAGCTTTCCTTGAGAATTCTCCAAAGCTTGAGCAAGGGATTGAAGTGGAAGGTGTTGGAGCTCCTCCTTCTCTCTCTAGTTCCTCCCTTCTCTCTTAAAATATCAGAATTCCCCTTCAAAAATAGTCCCTTAAGTCTATTTAAAAAATAGGGTCAGGTTATAACAATAAAAAAATGGACCCTCTGAACTAAATTCTACGTCCGCGGAGTGGACCACAGAATAGGTATGAGGTGTGCACAATAAACCGCAAAATGGTCCTTCCAAAATTGGTCTAGCCTGGTCCATTCTACAACAGATTTGTAGTCTGCAGATCGGTTATTCAGTCGCATAATGCACCGCATAATCGTCCTCCGAGATTTACGGGGCCTTACATTTCCATTCGGTGGAATGCATATGTTATCATTTCAGAGCATTTGGGGGAATTTTGCTTCACTATTGCAAAGGTTGGGTGTGCACTTGATAGATCTTCATAGTGTTATCCGACAATTATTACCTGAGCTTATGAATTATTCAACCGATTCGTAGTGCGGGACTGGGGCAGCTATGAAGATATGGTACTATGGATTACCGACAATGTGTTCTATGGCTTCGAGATAAGTGGGAGAATCCTTTATCAATGGTCGAATTGCTGATCATGCATTGTATCAGTTTCCAGTCTGAGGGACTGCTTGGTTATTTCTTTGAATAGTCATATGCTAGTGAAGCGCGGGTTGCTCGGTTCGTATTGGTTGTGTATTGAAGATTAGAGCAAGGTGAGTGGTTATCGAGAAGGTTCTAATGAGTTCCAGATCATATGTGGTATTTAAGGACTCCTAAATTTGTGAATGAATAAGGCTTGAGAGGTGAATAGATCTAGGGTATTTCTATGTCAAGAATGATTCTACATGGCAATATTAGAGAGATGCAAGAAACTGCTTCGGATTTGTAGAAGGTTCCTTCAGTGCGAGCATATCGGATTGAGTTGCTTTCTAGTTGGTAGTTTGCGTGACTCAGTTGAGTTAGAGGAGATCAGTTCTGATGACTTGATTATGTGTTAATGAGTTCTAAAGAATTCATCCTGGTTATGGCCACCGCCCGGAGTTGATGTTTTCTACAGGTATAAAAGATATATTGCGTGTGGTGATGTCCTCCTGGATTGAGTTAAATGTAAAGTTCTCGATTGATGAGGTGTTCGTCCTGTTTGTGATCTTGAGTTGATTATGAGATTTTCATATTTTCTCGAGTTAGCATATTAGTGGCGATGCGCCACGTGGGGTTGAAAGTTGCGAGTTCAAGGTTGCGATTTAGTTTTGAAGGGAAGGACATGAATTCTTGATGCCACAGACGATTTCAGGTGTTTGAGAGAATGCTGGCACTATTTGATGACACCGGGAGAGGGTGCGCATGTTGGAAATTGCATTGTGTTTTGACTTGTGGGTAATTTTCCGTAAGATGATGGAGTATGAGTGATGTATTAGCCATTTGAGTAGCGCTATTGAGATTGAATATGTAGATTATGGTCTTCAAGAAACTTAGGGACTGGATGTTCTCGTTGGCAGAATATTCCTTGAATGTGAATTGTGAAGAAATATTGAGGATTGGATAATTGATGGTATGTGTTATGGAAAGGTCGTTATGGACTTTTGGAATGTTATTTACCTGCTTTCGAAACGAGTTGAGACACTTAGTCTCAAGGTTGAAAGCATAAGATGAAATGGTTGATCGGATGTTGACTTATATGTAAACGACTCCGGAATGGAGTTTTGGTGGTTCCGTTAGCTCCGTCATGTGATTTTGGACTTAGGAGCGTGTCCGGATTGTGATTTGGAGGTCCATAGTGGAATTAGACTTGAAATGGTAAAAGTTAAAGATTTAGAAGTTTGACCGAGAGTGGACTTTGCGGTTATCGGGCTCAGATTGGAGTTCCGGGAATCGGAATAGGTCCGTGGTATCATTTTTGACTTGTGTGCAAAATCTGAGGTCAATTGGACGTGATTTAATAGGTTTCTGCATCGTTTGTAGAAGTTGGATTTCCTTTGTTTCATTAGGCTTGAATTAAGGTGCGATTCGTGTTTTTGATGTGATTTGAAGGCTCGACTAAGTTCGTATGATGTTTTGGGACTTGATGGTATGTTTGGTTGAGGTCTCGGGGGGCCTCGGGTGAGTTTCGGATGGTTAGTGGATCAATTTTGGACTTGGAAGACTGCTGAAGAATTTTCGGTGTCTAGTTCTGGTTTCCTTCTTCACGTTCGTGATGGGAGTCCTGCATTCGCGAAGGGTAGCTGGTGGAAGGTGAGGATTTGTTCATTCCCGAAGAGAGAGCCGTGTTTGGGAAGGTCTGGGCAGTTGGTGCATCGCGAACGCGAAAAGGGGGATGCGTTTGCGAAGTGGAGAGGAGGCAGCTGGCACCCCACACGTTTGGTCTATGCTTTCGCGTAAGGAGGATCGAGTTCATGATGCTTGGGGTCAGTAAGGCATCACGTTCGAGAGTGGTCACTCTCGTTCGCATAGGAGGCTTTTGGACAACAGATTTGATTGTGCTACGCGAACGCGAAAGGAGGACCGCGCTCGCGAAGAAGGGTCACCCAGACAGACTTAAATATTTCAAAAATGAGGGTTTGAGTTAATAACACAAAATTGATTTTGGGAACTCGGTGGAAGGCGATTCCTGGAGAGATTTTCAAGTGGGTGATCGAGGTAAATGATTCCTACCTAGTTTTGGTTAATTTCAATATTTATGTCTTTGAATTTATCATTAAATTGGTTACGAGGGTATGAAACCTCGTATTATGTGTCATGTGATTGTTTTGAGGTGACACACACGCTAGGTGACGGGCGTGTGGGCGTGCACCGTAGAAATTGTGACTTAGTCAATTCCATGGATCTGTATAGTTGAAAAATCTATTGTTACATGTATATTCTCCATGTGTTATAGAAATTGAACTACAAATCATGTCAGAATTTATGTTTAGATTATGTGTTGGCACTATAGGGACCCACAGAGGTCGTGTACATATTGAATATCTATACTCAATCACATTGTTACTTGCATATTATATCTCAGTCACTATTGTTCTTTATTGATACATTATGTCATTGTTGTTTGGGATGATTATCATAATTGCCGAGAGCCCAAGAGACTAGAGAGCTTGATGACTGAGTGAGACCGAGGGCCTGATGGTGAGGATATTTATGGGATCGGGCTGTACGCCATAGCATATTTTATTGATTATGCCATGATTTGCTTGTTATAGCGCTTGGGCTAAAGGAGCCTCTCCGGAGTCTGTACACACACCCAATGAGCTTACGTACCTACTAAGTGCGACTGCCGAGTGTGACTGCCGAACGACTGGGAGAAATGAGTGACTGTGAGGTTGGAGTAAATGGGAGGACTGAGTGACTGTTGCCATGAGATTATGCACTTGATTTCATTACTGTTGTGCTTCAGCTGGCATATATCACTGTCATATAATTTCTGAGAGATATTATATCATGTTTAACTTAAACTTGACATGAATTAACTGTTTGAGCTTTAAATGTCAAACTTGGAAGCATGTCTATTTTTTCTGTATTATATTGTCTGTAAATTGAACTGTATCCGTGGAGATCGTCACTACTTTCACTCCATTATTTTGTCTTGTTACTTACTGAGTTGGTTCTACTGACGCTACACCCTGCACTTCGTGTGCAGATCCAGGTATTTCTGGACACGGTGGGTGTTGATTTCTCTGCGCAGCTTGATCGTTTGGAGCTTTCAAGGTAGCTGCCCGGCATTCACAGACCTTGACTCTCCTTCCCTATCTTTCAGCATTATGTATTTAGTTTTAATTTTTTTGATAGACAATATTTTCAGACTTGTGTTGTATAGACGCTCATGTACTCAGTGACACGCAGATTTTAGGAACTTCCGTGTTGAGTTTTGATTTTATCCAGTTTATGAGAGCTTTAATATTTTGAAATGTTTATCTCATTTTCATTTAAAGGTGTTGGAATATTTTGAAATGTTGGCTTTCCTAGTACCACGTTAGCCGCCATCACGATTGGTTAGTTTTGGATCGTGACAACTCGGGGGTAGATTATATGATTATTTTTGCCTTGTTAGAATATGTGACCTTCTTGCTTCATGTTTTACTTGATTTTTTGATTAATATGAATATGAAATTGAATGCTAGAAACCATGATTTATCTTATTAAAACTTGATTTAAATTTGACGGATTTTTGTGAAACTATTAATGTGCAAAATTCGTCATGACTAAATCACAAATACATCAGTACGCCCGTTATTCTTGAGATATTGGATTATGTACTTGAGTTGAAGATTATTTTTTTAGATTGGTTGAGGTAACTGAACAATGAGATTCTTGAGATTTGTTGATTTGTTATTAGCTTGAAATCTTTATTTCATGTTCGTTTGGAATATTCGCTTAATCACTCTCTTTGATGTTATTTGTGCTTCCTACCTTGCTTGTTATTGTTGTACATGTGCTTGCTGAGGAAGAGTGTAAAGCACGAAGGGTGATGCCGTGCCATGTGAGTTAAGCACGAAGGGTGATGTCGTGCCATTTCGTTTACACATTATCATATGAGGATGAGAATAAAAGCACGAAGGGTGATGTTGTCCCATTTAATCTATATTATCATGTGAGGATGAGAGTAAAAGCATGAAGGGTGATGTCGTGCCATTATTTTTATATTATTGTGTGTTCATGGAATGAAGGGTATTTCCATGCAGGCAAGGATGAGAGACATGTATTATATTGTAATATCATTTCCTTGTGTATACATTCATGCCTTTATCTTGAACTGTTACTATTGCACTATGTTTTTCTATGTGACTTATCGTTGTTGTCCTGTTTTTATCCTCTACCTCAGTTGTTGTTGTATTATCCATGCCTTCTATCTGTTTAACTTGTAAATATCTCCTTCTTGTTTGTCATATCTACATCTATGCCACTTCTCATTTGTTACATTTTCATATAAGACTTCTATTAGTTATTTATACCTTCTATTCTTCTATGGCTTATATATAAAGATCATGGCTTATATTCTTCTATCTTAATTGATGTCATTACTTCTATGCCTCTTACCTAGTCTGTTAATATTGTCATATGCACTGCCTTGTTCGTTATTGTTACCTGTGTAATTCCAACTTTGTCTTTACGGTTATTGGCATTTCTTTTGCCTGGTTGGTACTGTTATTCGTATATTTGGTGAGAATGAGATAAATGCACGAAGGGTGTTGCCGTGCCATTTGATTTGATATCTTGAGTTCATCTCTCATGCTATGAAAGCTAGATTTGTTACCATGGTTTGATGGTTATCGCTTTAAGAAAAGGATTGGTTGTGATGTTGGGGAATATGACCGTAATTTCTTCTAGTAATCTGTAATAACCCATAATTTTAACCAAGGACTAATTGGTCAGTTAGCTAAAAAAAAAGGGATGAAGAAATTTGAAAGGCCAAAGCCCATCAGAGGTGTGGTGTGGGTTTGATAAGGGTTTGGAGTGGAGACTTGCCAGCCAACAAATAGAGTACAACTAGGAAAATTGGGGAAATATATACAACTCTAATCCGCTAGGAAAGTGAGAACGAGAAATTTAACAGCAACTTGGAGTCAAAAATCCAAACTGCTGCTGGGACACGATGCTTGAAGAGGAGCAAGGCGCATCAGTTCTTTTTCTTGAGTAAAAGTACTCTGTTTGGCATCAAAGAGTTATAACAAGAAACTAAAAGAACTAACAACGTAAGTCTTCTGGAAGAATTTTAATTTCATATTGTTTAACTCTTCAATTGGAATACTAGAATTAAGTTTGGTATTTAACTATGGTGGGTAACAGTAACATGAATTTTCATGGTGAAATAAACTAGTTCATGAATAACCATGAACCTGGAATAAATAATTAAAAAAACTATTAAGACTTAGTTTTGATAGCATAATAGGTAGTCTAACAAATGGTATTTTGAGTAACACTGAGACATGGATAATCGGAATTGTGACTCGCTGTCACTTAAACTTACTGAATTTCGTGGTTAGCAGATGGTAACATAAACTTATATTGATTTATAGATTTCACACGAATCGAACACTTGGATCGATAAGAAGTCATACAGATTGCTTGAGGTGTTTGGTATCGCAACATGAGTACTGTGAGAGTAATCTTACCACAATTTGTGTTTTCATAACCTGCATATATATGATTTTGAAAATAAATGCATTACCGATGCTTTGAAATTGCATGTGAGACAAATCCTTTACTTGATATGGTACCGAACATTTTACTTGAAATGTTTACCGATTAATCTAAATGTTTTCACCGTTACTAGATATGTTTTATAGTTACTTAAGATGTTACAACTATTTGAATTATTCTCACTGTTACTAGACATGCTTTACTGTTACTTGAGACATGGTTACTGTTACCGTAATAAAATTACAAGATTTGATAAGAAATGATATGCTCTTTATTATTTTCAAAATGCTTTTGTACGAGTATTTTCTGTTTTCAAAAAAAAGCATAAATGGGAGGAGACTTTGAAGGATCCCGTAGCTAACGGCGGGTTTGTTAGACCTGGTGCACCTTGTATTTACAGATTACCGATTACAGTTGCAGCCCTCGCTAGTGGGAAGGTAGAACTAGCATACAGTTACGGTTTCACTAGAGTAGGGACCTACAATTATATTTGACTCTTTTTATGAAGGGGTCCACACAGTGATACAGATTACATGATCCTTTCTTGGAAACCTCCCAAACATAAAGATTTGCTATGGCATAATAAGTGATAATTCTCTTACATGCCTAATCGCCTACGTATTATTCTCTGTGGGATTCGACCCCGATTCATAGTTGGGTAAATTATATTGCATGCGACCGTGTTCATTTACTTTTTACTAGTGGATTTGGACTTCACCAAAATTAGCGCTATTGTCGGAGAACAATTTGGGGTATTTAGGTTGTTTGAGAAATAAGCGTAAGTTCTTTGGTCCAAACTTGTGAATATTTGTGTAATTATTTTCTTATCTTTGTTTATTTTTCTTGTTTATTTTTTTGTTTATTTTCATAATTTTTGAAAATGGCGTCACATAATGAAAATTGGTCGGATGGTAGCTTTTCATACTTCGATGACCCTTGTCCTTATTGTGGAGGACCACACTCATGAAAAAATTATTTAAATTCTCCTGGGGACGGATCGTGCGCACAATCTCAAACCCATGAGTGGTAATCAAAATGGCCATTGGGATAATTGTGTTTATTTGTCCTTTCCTTCCCCGAACTCCCGCTATGATGATTCTACTTTTTGTGATGACAAGTATAGGGATATGGAAGTGGAAGAAGTTGAGCATGGTCAAAATGGAGAGTTCAAGCTCATGTTGGAATGCCTACTTGAAGGAGGAAACAAAGAACAAAATGCCTTGGAAGAGCTTTTGGAGAATAGTCTCCAAAATGATTTAGCGCTTGAAAGGTTGGACTCACAAATGGGAGAAATGCTTGAAGATTTAGAGGTCCAAAAAGCCTTGGAAGTGAATGATAGCCAAGAACCTTCCTTAGAAGTTGTAGCCGAAAATCCTTCTTTGGTACTTGATCAAAATTAGAAGACCTCTCAAATGTTCAAATGAGAGGATGATGCTCATATTGGATTCCATTCTTGAAAATTATTTTGAGGAATCAAGAATTGAACAACTGCCAACCGACTTCATGCTTGTTGGTGGCGCTAAGAAAAATATAGAATTGGAGTCAATCGATGTATCACATTCCAAGCATTTCTCAACATTGGAATTGTATAGTGATATGGGAATTGAACTACACGAATCAATGAGAGATTGCGAAGAGGAAAGGCAAGGGCCATACATTTTACAATTTGCAAGTTCAAGAAGGCAAAATGACATTCCTCATATGAAAGCCAAGAAATGCAAAATGAAGAAATTAAAGTTTGGCTTGATCATCTATTTACCACCCCCTGTTGTTCAAGGTCACAAACTTGGTTCCAAGTTAGGTGCCCAATTCATATTCTCCAAGTGGTGAGAAAAGTGGTAAAAATTGATTCGCGTCATGCCACGACGTTAAATGCGGCACTTGGTGGGATGCAGCCCATCGTTTTCAAAAATTTTAAGTCATTTTTGAAATTTTATTGTTTAGAATAGCTTAGTATATTATTTTTGATTAATCTACCAAGTTTTAGATTTTTGGAATTGAAATGAGGAGGTTGAAGTGTTGGAGTGAACAAAAAACAGTGGCTGCCCAATTCTCGCACGAGTGAACCCGCATCTGCAGATCATTTAATGTAGATGCGGCCTCGTAGATGCGCCAAACGCATCACATATGCGACCATACCGCAGATCGCTCCCATATCCGCAAACGCGCTCACGCAGAAGCGTGATTGGGCCGCAGATGCGGTAAATGCGCAGAATTTGGGAAGTCTGAGTACAAAATTATTTAAAAGAATCGAAAACCACTGAGTGATTGTTATGTGGTCGATAAATTGTCCAAGAGAATTTTGGTAGCGAAGTGCCTTAAAATAAGGTTTAATCAAGTCGTGTAATCATATGGTGCACTAATTTAGAAGTCTTGAGTATAAATTTTGTGCCAAAATCATATTTGGAATAAAACAAATTAGGCAGTTTCTGGGTTTATTGGAAACCCTTGATGAACATCGCAGAAGTGGACATGTCACCGCAGAAGTGGGCTCGCACCTGCGATGCCCTTTCCGCAGGTGCGATTCCTGGTCAGCTGTGCAAATACGCAGAAGCGAGAAATGTGTCGCAGATGCGGCTTCGCACCTGCGATGCACAATCTGCAGGTGTGAGATTTGGCCAACAGTCATATGTCGCAGATGCGACAGGATTTGCGCAGAAGCCGAACCGCACTTGCGAGGCTTATTTTGCAGGTGCGGTAACTGTGCAGATTGTGCAAAACCAGTAGCTTTGCAATTTTGGCTTGCTGGGCTCATTTGGCTTGATTATTTTGCCGACTTGCATTTTTTTGAATTTCTCAACATGATTATAATCCTCGATTAACTTGGTTTTGATTTTTTAGGTACTTTAAGCTTCAAAAATGGAACAAAACACAAACGAAAGTGCTGCATTTCATCATGAAATTAAGGAAGAAACTGAGGCAGAACAATTCGACACAGAACGATTCATGTCTGCTGATTTTCATCGTCGATATTATGACAACCTTCTTACAAAGAAGGTCGTACTTTAAAAAGGAATGATAAATTGGCCGAATTACTTCCAGACTTTTATGGCCGTCTACAAACCACCGGCTGGTCGTGTTTCATTCCTACTCCATGTAAGGCCAATGAGGAGTGGGTTCGTGAGTTTTATGCAAACCTAAAGTTGTACAAACTTCAATGACCCACAACTCACCATCAAAGGCAAAATAGTGAGGTTTGGAACTGAACAAATCAATGATATTCTAGGGCTGCCTAACCATTCACTTGAGTTGGTGCGAGAAAAAGATCATTGCTCCATCAGAGATTGGCTAGTTTCTAAACTTTATCCAGCAGACAAGAGAGCAAAGTGGGCAAACAAGAGAAAGGGTTAGAAGTCTATCGACTTCACAGCTGAGGCCAAAATGTGGCTCTACATCATCTGCAATAGAGTATCACCTTGTGGAAATGTTTCGGATGTTTCATATGGCAGAGCCTTGATGATTGCATGCATATTAGACGGCATTCATGTGAATGTCGGCCATTATATCCTTCAGGAGCTGAAAGAGTATTTGCTAGACGACAGCCCAGACTTGATGTTTCCTTCACTTATTACAAGAGTTGTGCCGGCAGGCAAATGTTAGCACCGATCATTGGCTACCAGCCGACAAACCCTTTCATACATTGAGAGTAACAGGAGAGGGTAGAGCAATAAAGAGTAAGAAGAGGAAAGTCACTACTACTGGCGGACTAGAGTCTTCCTCACGGGCAGCGCTGCTTGAGGGACCATTTGGGATGTTGAACTCACAGCTTGTCTCCACCAGTGACTTAGTGTCACAGCTCTCTTGTAGGCCCTCACACTCCCAGCCTACGCTAGAGTATTTTACCAGGGACAAAATGAAGACCTACCTGGAAAACCAGAAGAAGCAAACAGAGTCGCAGGAGAAGTTGGCAGCTTCTGTTAGTAGGCTCGAGATAGTCTATGGCAACATGGCCGAGGAACATGTAGATCTTCAGGCAGATTTCCACAGGGAGGGAGAAAAATAAAAAGAAAAGAAAGTTCATGATCAAGATGTGGAGAGGCATCAAAGCCTTATTCAAATGGGGGCAGCCGAACAGGAAGATACCGGTCGAGGACAAAGATGATAGTGAAGAGTATTCCTTCCTGTCGAGTGCTGCTGATGCTAATACTGATACCGATGCTACCGATAATGATGAGGCTGAGAGCTCCACACAGAAGTGATTAGCTTTTTCCCGCTGTCTGCTGGTCTGATGCAGACCTTAGGGAGACCCTCAAACTACTCTTGTTTTATCTTAATATTGTGCGGTGAGGACAGTGCAGTGTTTTTAGTTGGGGGTGGCTTTAGGGAATACACTTTATTTGTACATTGATGCTTAACTTGTGCCCTTGCCGGGCTTATGCTTTTGTATGGATGTTGTGTGTCCTTGCCGAGATTTTATATGGATATTGCGTGCCCTTACCGGGCTTGTTCTACTATTATTTATCATGCGCCTTTGGGGGCTTCGTTTGTGATTGATGATATAATTATAGATTAGTCGCTTTTGTTATTATATTTTATTTTTTTAATTCTTTTTACTTATCCATTTTCTTTAGTAGTCTTTCGTTATTTTATTTTTATTCCTTTAGTTTTTATTCTATTTTCTTTAGTAATTTTTAGTAATTTTATTTCTATTCCTTTAAGTTTTTATTCTATTTTCTTTAGTAGTTTTTAGTTATTTTATTTTTATTCCTTTTAGTTTTTATTCTATTTTCTTTAGCAGTTTTTAGTTATATTATTTTTATCTCTTTAATAGTAATATACTTTGAAATAATTTTTTTGGGGTTTTCTTAATGCTACGATTCTTTCCCGAGGAATGTTTTATTGTTGAACCGGGTGACTTTTCCCTATGATGGATAGCGTGAAAACTTTCTTAAGGGAATAGTCTTGTTTTGTTATGTAGAGACTTTTGGATTGTTTGGTACTAATAATATTAGTCTCTTGTATATGATGTATGAATTAAGAATATCCCTCCAAAATTTGGTTATAAATTGCATGGGGAAGAATAATTTTTGTGATAACTTCTTAGCTCATTTTGTGACTCTTTGCACACTAGCTGACGTGATATTGCTCTAATTTTTCTTAATAAAAAGTGAAATTGATCCGTCTTGATTAGTTCATGTGCCATGTGTGTTAGTTTTTGTTAAAAATAATTCTTGTGTTTACTTTTATCATCTAGAACTTGCTCGGTTGGTCTTTCGGTGCTAATTTTAATTATGTTTGGTTGGAGGGATGACCTTAGGCATTCTTTGTGATCTTTGGAAAAAACCTCTTTAGCCTTTCGAGTTGACCATTGAATATATATTATCGTTAACCCTATTTGAGTCTCTAACATTTTCTTTGGCTAACACATTACAAACATTTACCCTTTTGTGAAATAATTCCCTCTATAACCCGTCCCTCCTTGAATGTTGAGAATGAAGCTAAAAGCCTAAGTTGGGGGTGTTGGTTTTAATTGAGAAATGGTGAAGATGTACATTGTGTGTAGAAGCAAATACCTCAAAGTTGTGTTAGATGAAGATACTCAAGCTCCAATAGAAAAGCAAAATATATCTGTGTATATATATATTGGAGTCTTGAGAAAATTAGAGAGGTGCTTTAAGGTGGTTCTATGTAGGTAACTAGATGTCAATAAGGACTATGTTATTCTTCAATTCCTTGCTTTGTATTGAATATCTAAGTGTGTAATATTTTTTTCAGCATTTAAATCTTGTTTATGGGAATATTCATATTTAAAGTGTGGATTGAATACCTT